>CACRXP010000624.1:27073-60034 GCA_902702965.1 Spirometra erinaceieuropaei | reverse complement strand
GCGGGCGCAACCAACAGGCGCCAGTCAATGAGACTAACACACTTATAAAATCAAAAATATATTTCCTCCTATCTTCAGAAGAGTCTTCATTTCTTACGCACCATGCAGAGAATGGTGGTGTTGCTAATCCTCGTGGTATCAGTCAGGTCTTGTCATAAGCTCATTGGTACGGTAATGCATACGCTTTCTGACGCTTACTCCTAAATGAAACAGCAAATCTTATCAAACCAAGTTTTTTCACTGTTTTATGAAACGTTAACTGAGTGTCAGGAATCTTTTCGATGTATCCACAGGAAAGTTAAAATGTCGAAACGGTGGGACGGCCCGTACATGTGTTTAATGTGCAACGTAGACGACAATATGTATTTTGTTGTCCTCCATTTCTGAAGAACTACAAAGAAAATTCGAAGCCGTTTCCTTCTATAATATCAGCAGACAGCATAGCTTATAGTTCTACAACAATAATAACTATCATCGACTTTTAGCACGCCTTGTTTTACAGCAAAAACCAATTTACACTTTTATATTTCATTTTAGGCAGCAATTATTGTCCTGTTCACGACCAGTCTCCAGACCTTTGTGCATTTGTGGAAAACAGCATGAATCGCATTCTTCCCCTAACCTACGTCTTTACTGATGAGGACTTGCATGCCGTCAGTTTTCGACTGAAAGCAGCTGCCGTCGGGAAAACCACGAAGTGCAGCCTGCTACGAATTATGCATGAAACAAACCTCATACAGTTTCGCTGTTACCTTACTCTGCCGCAGGTTCATATTAAGTTGGAAAGAAAGGTGAACGCTTGAATTAACTAATTTAGGAAAAACTCCCAGTATTCACTCTTCATTAATATATTTACGCATTATCTCATGTGAATCCTGTTTCGCTTATATATCGAGGTGATGAAAAACGTTTAGATAAGATCTTTTTTTCCTGTTATGGAACAGAAATGGAGGGAGGATACAGCGCTTCCAGGTTTTCCGGCAGATTTTCTGGATGTATATTTAGGAATCGTGAGCGTCGAAGCTTACGTTACTTACTTGTGCGATAGTACCAGGATAAATACACTACGTATTCCAATGCTGAGATTTCCTAATCTGTCCCAGGCAGCATACAGCCGGTATGGAGGATCTGAAGGCTTGATGAATTGGCACCGAAAGGCCATATCAAGAATCGGAATAATGGAACAATCTGCATACGCAAACGTAAACACTGCATGCTGTATTATTCCAGATCTTGCGCGTTGATGGCTGTTTAACATTCTACTACTCAAATAAAAACGGTTTTAATAGGAGTCTCGCGTATTTTTTTTCTGTTTATTACTGCTGGAGGCTTCGCTGAGCTGGACATTGCCTCATCAGAATAGGCACAAAAAGTATATCACGAATATATGAAGTTGTGTGCATCATCTCGTCGTGGTGTGTAATGTTAATTGTGCAGTTGGTGGCCATCTCATGAATTCTGACCGCAGAAACTGCTGGGATTATTTTTAGACGTTCTAGACGTTTCGCATCCTGTTCCTTCAATACAATAGCCTATCCTTCTGCAGAGATTTTGTTTACATAATTTTAGCAAGCCTTTTAGCAAAAAATGAAATTTACGATGTTCTCGGACAATTTCCTATGCGGATACCTGCCCGAAACCGTTTGGATACCCAAAAGTTTTACCGATATTTAGAGGTCAGACACGCAAATCTGAGCGATTTGGTGGCTTAAGTGCAGGAAAACACGCACAGACCTGCATTTGTCTAAATGGGTTGAATTTGTATTTGCTTGGAAAATTTAGCATGTTGTCACATAAATGTCGACCACCAAATAGTCATTTTCATTTTTAACATATGGAACATAACATTATGTGCGCTCTGGCTTCTGCACATAAGTAATATAGAAATGGAACGGACAAAAACATTAATAAGTTCAGCAAAATATGCGTATTTATATGGTCACTCTGGCTAACGTTCAAAATTGTACAATGGAGCCTTAAAATGAGCAAAATTAATGAAACGGGCCGCAGTTTAAAGAAAAAAATGTTCCAACGATTACGTTTGAAAGAATTTGAATTGCTGATAGAAGCGAACAAGCGAATCCCAGGTAGCAGTTCAGAAGACGAAGATGCGATCAATGGAAGTAGAGATCTTTATCTGCGAATATCTCTGATAATGGATTAGAGTGAGAATCAGAAACGTCAGGCCAATAAAATTCTTGTTCCAGTGATCGCATCTTAGTCTTATGATTTAGAATTATTTAGGAACGCGACAAAACCTCCAGAAGTGCCAATTTCCTTGTTGGCTTCGCCATACAAAATAGTAAAGTATACAGTCACGCGTCAACATAAGGCTCTATGTAAACACTCCTTAAAAAGCAACTTGTTTCACAAAGTTCTCTAAGTAATCGAAAGCGTATTCGTTGCTGATCTTTGTTGTGGACATTTATTGTTTTCGACAATGCGGTATGTACACTTGTTAATGAAATACAATATCTAACTAGGGATTGCTTGAGCAAGAAAGCAATTTTCTGTAAAGAAGTCTTGACATCGTTACACGGCAAGGGGTCATTGAATGCAATTACAGAAGTTGAAGCCTTCGTTTTATCGGCAAACGTCTTAACATCATTGCACAATTGCCACTGAAATCCATGGAAAAACGCCCACCCTGTATTAAACATGCTTCGTGTATTGAACATGATGCAAGTCAGTTGATAAATTTGTCGCATTATTCTAAGCAGCAGGTGATCGTGCGTCATCATAGATCGTATAGGAAAGGAAAGAGAGAGAAAGCAGATCTCGAAGTCCACAAAGGGAAGCGAGTGGAGGTTAAGTGCACACACTACTCCCGACACAGCCACACGTTGGAGTGAGAGGATATGGAGGACGCAATCCCAACTGGAAGGCCACAGAGGGAACCGCGTTGTAATTCGCAGTGCATGGGGGCTGTAGTGGAACCGATGGGGTTGGTTATCTGCAGAGGAAGAAAGTCGTCTACAAGATCCCATGCAAGGCGTGCGATGCCGTACGTTGTGTCGAATCTGGAAAGTCCACTTTCACATGCATCATCAAACATCAGTTAGCAGTCAATTGACTAGACTACCTATCTTAAATGGACATGCACACATTAGATAACGCACATGCATTTGCATGGGAGAAAAGTCACATCGTCGCCGTCTGCATATTAAAAAGATCGCGAATTTATTGGAACTATACACTCAGATGAGAAATGCATTAATCAGCATATGAAGTTGGACATAATGTACAAAAATATAAAGGAGAAGTGGCAGAGACGAGAACCAATCGATAGACAACACGGTATGCTGCGAACGCTCTCTGGTAGAGCAGCCGGTATGGTAATGTTTTTTGGGCAAGTTTAAAAGTCTGAATGTTTTTATGCAGTTATTCAAGTCGGACGATAGCACCTGAGACCGACGTCAAAAATGTTCCAAAAATGTTCTGACTGTTCCCAAAGGACCTATTATCTTCAAAAAAATATATAATTACGTATACTAAGAGGGCATTCAATGACCGGATCACTGTAAATGCTCTTCCCCAAAGACGATTAGTAATGCATAAAAAACATTAGGCTGCGTCGCGGAATGGCGAGTATTTGAGCAACGAGTTGGTCCCTAGTTTTCTCCTGTTCTTTCTATTTGGTGAACGTTCTACTCTGACGGTAATCTTATAATTACGAAATCATCATGTTAGGAGCTTGAAGTTAAATGGCCGCAGAATTGCTCTGATGGGCTCAGTTCAGAAATTGTTATGCTTGATAAAAAGTCATGTGGGGTTTTACTAAAGGTATTGACTGGCTTTCAATAAGTCGGTCAGGATGACTGCAAGCCGGCATTGGATGCGAGTTAGCCATCTGTCCCACCGACAAGAATTTGCGAGGAATTTCATACCAACACGGATTATGGCCCAGTATAGCAGGGCAGTTTCCTCTGTACCAAACGTGGATCGCGATTAAGCGTTAACAAACATCCAATGTGTCCTTAAGTAATGTGCAGATGCGGTCTACTTTGATGCCGGATTAAGATAATAACACCTCTTTCATGCCGCATAGCTGAACTATTGAGCTTATTGCATCCCATGTGTGGTACGCAGTCTGATAACCATTAGAAGCCTCATTCTGAGACGCTGTATGCATAAAATTTTTGACTGTGGGAAATAGTGTGTCGCACTGTCAGCCTAACATCAAAGACTCAGTGTCGTGACTGTAACCTCTTCATCCAGATTCGATCCACATTTTGACAGATCAACAGAAGAATTTTATTCACATGGCAGACAAAGTCTAATAAACATACATAATATGCATGCTGCTTGTGTCTGTCAGCCTCAATTTCGGACGTTGTCTGCAGAATATTTTGTAGTGTGGGACACCGTCTGTCGTTTGTCCGTCTAACATCAAAGAGTCTACAGCATGGCTCTAATCTATTCATCCAATTATTATCCACCTTTGATAAAACAGAGGAGAGTTTTAGTCACACGGCACAGAGAGAAACTATCTTTAGCGTTTGTTGAAAAAGTTCAAGACGGTTTTACTTCTTATCCTTTGACACTTAAATATGAGTTCTAAAAACTCAAGAAGCCCATAATTCAGTCTCCTGTGGCCGAGCACTTCAGGCCACGAGCGATAAACAGTAGCTACGTGAGTTGGTAAATTTATGATATTTGAGTAGTCACAGTAATCAATGAAAACGGTAACATCTTAAACTGACCTGAAGGCAAAAGTTCTGGATACTTTTTTCAGGAGCCCGATGGTTCGCAATCACTATTGAAAATGTAATTGCCTGAATTACGTATGTTCACGCTTTCTGTCTGCCCTAGCGACGATTAGTTAATAGAACACGGAGTATCTTAAGAGTTCAAGTTTTCTGCACACGCCTTTTTGGATAAGAAAGCAATGTTACCGCCTGCAAAGTGCAGTAGGTATGATACTCAAGGGAGATCATGAACATATTTATAGGACTGCTGACATGATGTTGAGAGCGTCCATCTTAGGAGTAACCGTTAAGGGACCCGAGACAGCAGTGTCAATTCTAGTGTATGTAAGGCTTTTCGATCGTTAATTGCGTGCATAAGCATTTCCTGTACGTAGTCTGCCGAGATGTCATCGGGGTCACGGAAATTCTACTTTTTCACTTTAAACGACATTTCGCTTATGATATATTAGGGGTGAAGAACACTGTTTAGGTGGCAGAATGGTATTACCGGTTGGTAGAGGCCTGGACTTCTAAACCAACATGTCGCGAGTTCGAGGCTCGGGTGTTCCACAATTCGGGCTTGGGTATGGATGGCTGACGACGGCTAATAAGCCAGAAATGGCCATTCCAGTCTCCCTTGTCTTTGTCGGTAATGCCATTCTGCCTATATATCATGCGCCGCTGTGCGGCTGCAGGTTGGGCTCGAGACAGAGCCCTTAAGGCACAACGGAACGAGTGAATTCCGTATGAACGATCGGTGAGCGCCCATCTACCATTATATATATATTGAAAAACAGGCATCCCAAGAAATATAATTAGAAAGGTGAAGTTCTTTGGGAAACGGCAAAATTTTATTGTGAATTTTCGAGACTGGTTTCCCAGCTCGTCTTCATTCAACGGGTGTGCAAAAACAATTATCTTTTAGACTGAGTCTGGCAAAAGGATTCCATGATTGGTTAAGGCCGTTATCTCGGGATTGGTTGGCTCAGTTTGAATCTGTCCTTAACGATTTTGTATGTGGCATCCAAATCGATATGCCGGTTGATGCATGCCTCATCTGAGTGCATTGCCTCCAGGAATTCGCGGCCTTTCCTTGTTTGGCAGGCGCCAACAATGCGAGTGTTTTCCCATGCGAATTAATGCCCAGTGTCCAGTGTGTGCATGGCCACCTGGGATAGATGGTCGCGTCTCTTCACCGCTAACTGATGCTCATGTATACGGATTGAGACAGATTTCCGAGTTTGGCCACAATAAACGGCATTACAAATAGAACATGGGATTTTGTAGACAACACCTTTTCGTTAGAGATAGCCAACCCTGTCCGTAGGGTGTACAAGCTGTGTGCGTAAGGTAGTCGCCGGATGGTGTGAGGGACAGAGTGGTTACTCTCAAAGTGTAGGATGACCTCTGAATACGCCTCTCTGCGATAACCTGATGTCTGAAGTGATCCATCGGTTTTTCGACGTACAAGGACATCCAGGAATGGGAGTTGTCCATCGACCTCTGTTTCCAAAGTAAATGTAATTTCTAAAAATATGGAGTTAATATGGGTATAGAGCAGATTCAAATGATCTTTATTGACGATGACAAAAGTGTCATCTACGTATCGCAGCCAAAGTTTTGGGTTGACTGTGGGAAGGGCTATGCTCTCTAATTTCTGTGGTAATGCTTCTGACGACGAGTTGGGGTACCAGTCGCGAAAATTCACAATAAAATGTTGCTGTTTGCCAAAGACATTCACCTTTCTTATTATATTTATTGGGATTCCTGTTTCTCAATATAATATATATGTATATATATGTACTGTGCCGGTTTTACCTTTTGTCGTAGTCTGGTTACCTTGAGTGAAATTCGAAAAGCTTTGGATTGCATAATACGCGTCCAAGACAGACCGGTGGATTTCGGGTTTATCGTCCCCGAAAAGTGGCTTACGGCGCCTGTAGATAACGTTTGATAGAGCGCCCAATTGTGGGCATTTGTATTTCGAAAACAATGAAGCTGGAGACCAAGCTCAATGGGTTCCAACTAGACATAGTGCAGTCGCACAAAATGCAGGAGCCAGGACTCCGCAAATAGTGATTTTGCGTATATCCATCGACGAAATATACACCAATCATTCCTACCCAACTTGGCCTTCGGTAGAGTTGTCGGTTTATGTTAATTCAAAACTGTGAACTCGAACTAGATTCCCACTTGCGCAAACTCCGCGCAACGCCCCCTCGGGCGTCACCGGCCAATACCTTCATCCCTCCCGACCTGGATAAGTGCGATTTCGTCTGGTTTCGGCATGACGCTGTCCGACGACCACTCCAACCACCCTATGACGGGCCTTATAAAGTCCTTCGTCGATCTGACAAAGACGTTGTCATCCACCGCAACGGCAAGACCGACACAGTCAGCATTGACCGTGTCAAGCCGGCCTACATCGACGACAGTGACCTTTACTCACCCCAACACTGTACGCCGCCGCAACCAGTGGTGCCTCCACCTACTGGCGACAGTCCCCCTCCGGTTTGCCGCACACGATCTGGCCGTCACGTCCATTGGCCCGACAGGTTTGTGGCTGGCTAGCATGTCGACGCCTTCACTTCGTTTGGTGTCTGGGGGGGGTTGTAGCAGCCGCTTTTATCTGTAGCAAGCAAACAGCCAACTTACGGCACCCTGCCCTGTGTACAGAATAAACTAGTCCTCACAGCTCCCTGACATCTGGCAGTTGACGAAACGAACTTATTGTGCGTGGTTTAAGTCGATCTCACATCCTTGACCGCCACACCTTGAATGAAATTCTAAAAGCTTTGGATTGCATCATACACCTCTAAGACAGGCCGGTGGATTTCGGGTTTATCGTCCTCGAAAAGTGGCTTACGTCACCTGTAGAAAACGTTTGATAAGGCGCCCAGGTTTGGGCATTTATATCTTAAAAATATTGAAGTTGGAGACCAGGCTCAATGGGTTCCAACTTGACATAGTGCAGTCGCACAAAGTGCAGGAGCCAGGACTCCGCAAATAGTGATTTTGCGTATATCTATCGACGAATTATACACCAATCATTCCTACCCAACTTGGCCTTCGGTAGAGTTGTCGGTTTATGTTAATTCAAGACTGTGAACTCGAACTAGATTCCCACTTGCAAGTAGCGCGTAGTCGAACTGTAGAAGATTTGTTTAAAATCCAAAGTCGGGAGGTTGACATCAATAACCTGATTTTGTGAGATGCGTTCCTGACATATTTGAATCATGTTTAAAAATTGGTGACCGTCAATTGCTATTCCGTCATTGTATACTATTCATTAGATTGCCTTATAAAAATCGAGTGTGTTAAAAAATAAAGGTCTGCATTCCTATACACAGCATTTGCATTAAAGTATTACCGCTAGTTTTGATATTTGGAGAATTTTAATTTTGAGGAGACTGACTACGTTGCTAATCAGGATATTCCAAATGCATTAAAGACACTCTTCTCCATCTCCCTATATTTCCGTCTTTATTTGCACTGACAGGACACGGGAATTTTTTTTATTTCCAGGAATATACTGCTGTCCTTACCACGAAGGGCCAAAGGAGTCAGACCATTTTTATCGAAAACAGGTTGAATCGAGTTTTTCCACTGACGTAGATATCATCTGACAGCAAAGGGCAGTTTGTTCACTTCTAAATGGGTCACCAGATGCGGTCACAAATACGACGTGTAGCCTGTTGCAAATTCTGCGTGAAGCAAACATTATTCAGTTCGCTTATTCTACCAACTTACCAAAGATTCGCATCAGAGTAAAAAGAAAGATTACAAATTCGACTATAAATTTCTAAGAATACCTCTTAACTGTTCACTTCCGACGGATCTATGCAAACACTAATGGGTTACATTCCATACCCTAGTTATTTTGTACAATTCCGTCGGACAAATAAATCTAAACGTTGCCTTTTCTCCATTAGAATCATGGGCAAAATAAAAGCAGATCGCCTTGTGTCCAAACAGTGGACTGCCTGGTTTTCGTATTGGAAACCGTGATAACTTAAGCTTACGCCACTTATTTATACGATGTTAAAGTAATAAGCACACTCCGTCTGACAAATATGATCTTCCCTAATTTATCCAAAGCTGTTCACGATGAAGTTGGAAGACTGACAGACTGCATTCTGACAAGGTGGCAAATACATACGCTATCTAAATAAGAAACTATAGTCCAGGCTGTATTTTATAACATGAGTTGTGCATTTTGCCATGTTGCTGCACGACCACGTTATCGACTGCGTAAATCATATTACAAGGTTGCGATGTATTTTAATAAAGTAAGTCATGATCCTGCTTAATTATCTCGGGTGTTTTCGAAGGACGGTATGTCTCTGCCGCAAGAGGAACTAGAGAACCAAGCCTGCAAAAAGTTAACAACCATATCACCATTCAGTTCAAATGTCTGGTCAAGGGAGTTGTGATGATTTTGCGACCAATGGCAAAGCATAGGGAATTGTGAGGCTGTTTTATGCATTGGATCCGAAGATAACAGGCAGGGTGCTACCATACGCGAGGAACGTCTTGAAAAGCGGCAGTCCCCTTCTGCTGTCACTATCTGGCACCATGTAATGAGGCCAAAACAGCCGCTGTCATGGCAGTAAGCGTAGAGAGTGGTTTAAAGAACCTAGTGCAGTCTTATCAAAACAACTACGCGCGAGACGCTGGGAGACTACTACAGAAGCGGATGTCTGAGCACGCTGCTACAGTGAGACGAAGGGTATTTAGCTCTCGGATCGCGACTCATTCTGCGGCACCCGGCCAATTTGTCAGTTAACAAACGCAATCACTTTCTGATCCCGTATTCACAGCTGAGATTTTACCTGGGCGCATTCAGTTGGTATTGAGATCGACTCCGAAGCGTCATAAATATAAATCGACTGTTCTGTCGATCGTGTCCCTTGCTTTCATATTTTTTCATAAAAGTCGCTGTTTCGGTTGCATCAGCAAAATGAGTATTGTCAGAAAACGTACCGTGTACCAGCGCAGTTCACTAAGGAAGGTTGTGTGCCAGCAATGAATGTAAGCGCATTCACGTAGTTCGTTCTAGTTCAAGGAATCCGTTTGTAATTTTGGTTATTACTTCAGCACTTCCAGTCTACAGTGCTAAACTGCAGTACCTTAATGTGGATAACTCTCTAACATCAAAATCGAAATAATGTATGAATAGTTTGTCCGAAGTAATCAGTTATCGTTTGATTTGAAACCATACTGAATATTATGCTAATTTGTGGGAAATATTCAACTCCAAGATTGAATAAAACGTGTTTCCATGACATAAACATGTGCAGTAGGTGTGCTTACACATGAAATGTGAACCGAAATTCTAAAGTGGATTTTTGCTTAGAAAAGACTAGGTAAGTAGGGTTGAAATATTAACTACACAATAGGAGGAATATGTTGAGCGTCGTCGGGCAAAACACATGTCCGAAAATACCGTCAGTGCAACCCCCTATTCTATTTGTTTGTAATTTAAAAAAAAAAGGCTAGACATTCTTCCTAGTGCTGCCAAATGCACGCAATTCAGTCGCACAGTGTGTAGACGTGTGGGCTCTCTAAAAATTAATTTTGCGAATTTCCATCGGCAAAGCATACACTGGATATTCCTACCCAGTTTAGCTATCAGTAGAGATGTCCACACACGTCAAATTAAAACTCCGAAGGCGGTCTAAGTGCCCACTTGCGTAAAACAAGCATTTCAAATAAGGATGATGTGTTTGAATTGCATTGGGGGAAAATTAGGTGATTTTGGGAGGTTCAACTAGATTAAAACATTACTGACTGCTGATAACTATTTGAGCATTGTAGACTACACAGGAATAGTGTTACTCACAATAAGTGGGGTAGAATAAAGGGCGTGCCCTCCCGTGCACGGTCTTAGCGGTACCTAGACTCTTAAGGAATTTTAATTTTGAGACAACTAACTGCGTTGCTTATCATGATATTATCATACAGATATGACAAACACAGTTATGATTCTTTACCCTCTATCTCCTTTTCTTTCTTACTTTGCATTTACAGAACACGAGCACTTTTTCATTTTCAGGTATGTACCGCTGTCCCTCTCACTAATAGCTATGGCAGGCGGAAAGTGTTAAAATACATAATTCTCACAGTTTAACTTTCACCAATTACGCTAACTTTGCACCCTTTTATAATGCGTAAATTGCGAAATATCGGTCCCTGAAAGAAGCACTCAGAACTTTAGAAATTTGCAATTTTATCCTTTGCTTTGATAACTGTTAATACATGAACATCACGAATTCACTAACTCAAATAGACAATGCCCGTCATTCGTGACCTCAAATGCTCGGTAATAAGGGACTTGGTCTTGTACTTCTTGCGTGTCCAGAATCCATTTTCTGGTATCAAAGGATTAGAAGGATTAGAAGGCATGTACTTCCCCTGTTGTGTGACTAAAACTCTTCACTTTAACTATCGAAATGTGGATCATAACTGAAGTAAGAGGTCAGAGCTACGATGTGGACTCATAAATGTACAACTGTCAGTGCAACACACTGTGCCCCACAGTTGCACATATTTTACAGACAGCGTCCGACAATCAGGCCGACAGTCTTGATGCTTACCAGACTGCGTAGCACAAACGTGGATACGAAAGCTCAATATTTCAGTTATGTGGTATGAGGGAGATCATTCTGTCCTAATATAGCATTAAATTAGCCAACACAAGCATAGTTTGTAACGGCACATTAAATATCAGACTATGATTATTCGCATGCTGTCCTACTAAACTGGGTCATTATCCGTCCGGGTAGCATTTTCCCCCTAGCTGTCGGTTGAATTGTCGCGTTCGTACCTGAATTCCGCAAATAAACTGGTCTATTCGCTAAACAGGGCACAGTACGAACAAACTGAAGGCACATGGGTGGGTATGTTGAAATCTGCACTCAGTGATAAGACTGTATCGAAAAGCTGACAGTGGGAACTCAATTAACATTGCCTATAACCCTCAAACCATACTGACCTAAGGACTTACTGGCTTGACAAAATGACAGATGTTGTTTACGGAGTCGATGTGTGCGACAAGAAAAATACTGGCAACCTGCTATAACGTCTTCGTCTGTCTTGCCGTCTGTTGTTTTTGATTAACCACTGTGTTTAGGAATAAAACGCAAGTATTGAGATTTAGTGGTAACTGACCAATCAGTCGAATCGGATGATCAACATGTATTGTCTGCTATGGTCAGCGTGATATCGTACTGATAGGCCGAATGCAAGACAGTTAATTCCTTTAGAATGTCTGCATGTAACGTATTCACGTGCATCCGTCTAAACGTATGCCAGCTATAGTAATATACAGTAGATGTGCTATCTCATGACATGTCAACCAAAATTTCGAAATGCGTTCTCTTTTCGAAAATATAAACTATGTAATGCTGTAAAACTAATCATGATGCAGCATAAATCTATAATGATCGAGCTACCTCAGGGTGTCGGCTTTCGAAAGAACTGATTCTTGGGCTGCATGCAACATCTATACTCTGCAAAAAATGACTGCATAGGTGGCATGTAATTTTTTCATTGATTTTCGATGCCCTTGAGAATTCAATTATATTTCAGGGAAAACGTGCAAAAAATATTCATTGTTTTATTTATTCGGTAGAAAATCACGTCTTCTTCCAATTTCATACTCAAAAAATGAGTATAATTCGGTTTTAAAAAGATTCCAATTGTGAAATTTTTTAATATCGTTAAATGGCAGTTCATGAAAAGTCATTTATCTGCATTTACGAATGTGGCTTGTAAATTTAACAATACTGCTCAAATCTACTGCTTAATGTTATGAGCTTCATATAGTCTGCTCTTAACACCGTAGAGAAATGTATGGTTTTCCGTACACGGAAAATATACAGCTTGTAGTTTTGAAACCCTGAATGCAAGTGTAACAGCAGGTCGGGTTCAAAATTATTCGGGAATTAGTAAAGGTTTTTAAAAACGAATTATACTCATTTTTTGAGTATGAAATTGGAAGAAGACGTGATTTTCTACCGAATAAATAAAACAATGAATATTTTTGCACGTTTTCCATGAAATATAATTGAATTCTCAAGGGCATCGAAAATCAATGAGAAAATTACATCCCACTTATGTAGTCATTTTTGCAGAATACAGATTTTGCATGCAGCCCAAGAATAAGTTCTTTCGAAAGCCGACACCCTGAGGTAGCTCGATCATTATAGATTTATGCTGCATCATGATTAGTTTTACAACACTACTTAGTTTATCCTTTCGAAACGAGAACGCATTTCGAAATTCTGGTTGACATTTCATGAGTTAGCATATGTACTGTATGTTTAGTGATGACGGTCTATTTCACACCGGCCACATAATCGTTTATGAACTGCGTCAAGAGAGTGCGGTTACCACCGACTCAAACAAAGCATTTGGACTAATGTTACCTGAAATAATGAAACGTCTTTAAAGCGCTTACAACATGGCAGGCCCTAAGTACAGTCACTTTGTCGAAAGGCTGCAGCAATCGCTTCGCAGACAACAAGCAGAAATAGAGATCGGTTTATGGATATATTTCTTGAATTCCTGATTTAAAATACACAAGCGCTAACGTGGTCTAGCAGGAACGGAGCGAAAAACGCGGTTTAGTTTTGAAAATGCCGCTTTTGCCCAAATGTCTATCTTCAAGCTTGCCTCTCTTTGGTCCGCGGTCATTTCAAATTGTCGAAATAAAGTGTGTGATAAATTTGCAAATATCAGATTCGTTAATCTAAGCGTGTTCCGCAATTTCCTGTCATACAAATAGGTAACATAGGCGTCAGCGCTCACTTTCACCAAAATGAAGTGCATAGGGTCCACCGATTCGTCAAAAAATCTTCCGTCACCTGCCCATCTGCGAGCCTTAAAAAGATGAAACGATACATTCAGAGTATGGCCTTGCGAAATTAGCTTAGACATCGCACTCATCACCAAATGATTATTATGGGTAATTTCGGTTGAAAACTGAGCCATGTTTATTAACTAACCTTTTTATCTAAACTGAGGTGCAGGCGAGGAAATGTAGTAGAGCAGAGGAATTGCATAATGTTTGCTTCGCGCACAATTCTCAACATTCCGCACGTCGTGCCTGTAACTGCACCTAGTTTCTGCAGCCCGAAATTGACTGTGCGAAATGCCTTATCAGTGAACACATAGGTTAGGGGAGGCATGGCATTTAGACTGTCTTCCACAAATGTTGTCAAGTCTGCATTATTCTCACGAAGAGGACAGCGGTTTCTTCCTGTAAAAGAAAGTATATGTGCACTTAATTTTGATGCAAATGAAGACTGATATAAGAAGTCGAAATAAGGTGATCTGCGTCGCAGGTGTGTCACCTAACCGATAAGAGAAATGATCAGTTGACGTGCAACTACACAAAAGCGGTGAGAAATTGTTGTCTCGTGAACATCGCAGTTACTTCGCTATGCGAGGCTTAGCATAAAAGTATACGAAGAGCTATCGCACCTTAGAGCGCATTAAATTGGACAAAATTGGCGGATACTGCGACATTCAGTATTCCACAAACCACCAGTGGTTAGCGCTGATGAAGATCACACTGAAACAACTGACACTCAACTTGCCGTTCAAAGATTTTCTGCACCCCGATGTGTGGAGTGGGACAAAGTGGCATAAAGATCTGTTAAGAATTTCGTCAATAAAAACATGCGTTATCGCTCCCCACGACTGAAAACAAAATGTTTTCTTATCGCGAATATAGTCCCAAATGGCTATAGGATTAGCAATGCTATGTGCAAAATATTATTACTTTATGAAACAATTAAATGATTGCAATTTTAAACGTTTGAAATAGATTGACAATATGACATCTACCATTCAATGCCCAATCCTGATTTAGTATTTTTTATTTTCAAAGCAGAGCGACAGACATAGTGATTGCAGTTCGAGAAATTTCCAGGCCTGATAAATACACAGGTCAACAGACATAGGATTTGACTGACGTGAGTCGAAAGACCTAAATTAGACAGACATGGACACACACACATACTTGTCTACAATTGTCTTCTGTTAAAACTCGCAGCACCGCTGCATGGAGGGCGAAAGCGACTCTAATTTATAAATCAGCATTATCCGCAATCCCGTTTTAAGAAAACTTCATTTGACTGCTAACATATTAGATCGGTGTTGCGGGATAGCATTGACTTTAACAAATATGAAAGCCAAAATCAACGAGAGTCTGTGGAGTGCATTGACGTGTATTAGTTGATTGTGAAGACGTCGGTTGTGCTCTCTACGACAGATACCGAAGTATTTATGGAGGGCTCGAAATTTCGGGGGAAGATTTTTCATGATGTTATTACTCTGACAAATGCAACAATTTTAACTGTCGCTGTATACAATCTGCATCAGCACACAGCATCATATGCAGTTAGCAGAGATAAGGAAGATTGCCAGTTTTAGTGACTTAGAAGTTAAAAAATGCTCAATTTCGTATTATGACAAATACGTTTATAATTCTGAAGAACAGCATTCGTTGAGACCCTGCAAAATACACCGAATTGCGTAAGACCATTCTGAGGATGTTAGTTGTGCGTTGAACTACGGGTACTCAGGTCATGATAGACGGCTCAAAATTGCGTCCAAGAATGTTCACAATATTACTATCTCGGCGAATATGACACTGTGAATTGTCGTGAAAATCCGCATTAATATTTCATAGGCCAATGTCCCCTTTCGAGAAGCATACGTCGACGTTGATTTCAAATGCCAATGAACGGACATGTCAGGTAGTATAAGTTCTCCTTGATTCACATGATTACAGACAATGTTCGATAGTTTGATTTCTCGCACAAATCCACTATTGCGTGTTACATTTAATGAAGTGGGTTTGCGAGGTAATAAGGAGTTGGCAAGGGGGTATTTGGTGGGTGCATTTTTGGTAATTCTACCTAGAATTAATATTTCGAATATATACACATCTCAGAACACAATAAAGAATAGTCTTGAAAATATTCTTGTTTAGAATTCTATCTTCCTCATGCGTTTACCAAAGGCCATGCTTGCAAATAGTTCTGAGCGATCAGATAAGCGAAACATAATGACAAATATACAAAAGAATCGCAGCAGTGTTCTCGAAGAATATGTCACATAAGCACTCTCTTCTGGTCGTTCATTTGCCGATTCTGATCAAAAATAGCGTGAAGTGTCATACCGAGGAGAATGTGGCAGGAGGAGACAGATGCCACCAAATAAATAAAACTCTGAAACAGTGCCTGCATTATGCGTTCAAATTAAATAACTTCGCTGTTAAACAAAGTTATATATATATATATATATTATAATGCTCGCTGATTTCATTGACTACAAGCTGGCTTATCATCATCCATGAACCCCTTATTGCGTTCGGAGTAGCATGTGCAAAGTATTCTTTGTTTGTTCATTAATCCTATCTTCTCACCCTCAGCATACGCAAACCAGGCTTGCGTCATGCTCATTGGGTGCTTCCGACCGGTAAACTTATCCATTTTCTAATCAAATTCCACAGACACAGATGTGATCGCAATTCGCGTAGCTTTGCATCATATTTCACGTTGCCTGCAGCTCCTCCTATTTTTCGTCTTGCAAAGGATACCGAAACTGAAATACGGTGGACAGCAATGAGTGCGGAAAATGTTTATCGCCGTCGACACACGTTTTCGTGGCGGTGACTTGCTGTATATACCGGTCTCGACATGCACTAGGCCGAGTTTATTATTTGCTGTATTTCGTGTACGTTTTAAAAAGGTTATGTGTGGTATGTTCCGGCAATTACTTTTTATAAATTCTTAACCCTAATATCAGCCATCATTCTAACCGAGGCGTAATAAAATTCTAGCTTCCATTGTGCAAAACGGGCGTGCATAACGTGAAAATGGAGGCTGTAACAAGTACTGACGTGGCAGATTTGTTATTAGATAACCAGGCTGTTTAAACAATTGACCTGATACGTCTCAACTGGTGCCACGGAATGAACGTTTTGCCGTTTTTTTCTTCAGAAAAACATAATAAGAGTTATCGGTGTGCAACGCTGTCAGCATGCCCAATAAACATATAATGTCATGCTCTTCTTAATGTAATCGTCACAGACACAGGTAAGCACGCAATGTGGTGACTTTGTTTAAAAGTTCAATCCCCCTGCAATTCTTTGCATTATCCGTTCTGCAAAAGACACCAAGAACAAAATACGCTTAACAGGGATATGTACTGAAGATGTGCATCGATGTAAAAGCAAAATTTCGAGATGACTTATTTTATAAAATACATTCTACGGGCAGTAGTCCGACCAAATTTTTGCAGTATTCCAGAAGAACATTTTATAGGACGACGTGGTATGTTGGCGATCCCGTTTTATAATCTTCTAAGGCAACTGACTGAGAACATTCTGAAGGCGACGCAAGTAAAACCTAACTACAGATGGATAAAACTGGCACGCGAAGCATAAAATGGAGTCTGTACCGAACGATCGAATACATAATGTTCCATAGGATAAGCATGCCAGGGTTGGAGGTATTCGGTTCAATCACTTATCTGAATTTACCTGTTTTCTGGCCCTTAAGTCTTTTCTATTTCATTTTCGAAAGCCAAATTTGTCACACATATGTTCATAAAAATAATTCACAAAAACCTTTTTTCTACTCGGTTGACATTTCCGTCAAAAAACTCGCATTCGCTCTATAAGTAGGCAGATCGAAAAATGAAAGTAAATTCACATATATTCTCCTGAAACCCCACAGCGATGAACTTATTCTCCTATCCGTCTTAACTGTCTACATTTAACGAAGCGAAAATTACGTCTTTGTTCACGTTTGCAGGAAAAAACCGGTGCGCTGTTGGAACATCTAACGTGACACTTCGATATTCGTAAATTGGTTTATGGTGGTTGCGGACTTGCAGACCATTTACCCCCCTCCCATCTCTCTCTCTCCTACACAGCCTGCATCTAGTGCCAAATAATTGTGGAGAAGCCCGAAAACGGGAGAGGGCGTAGGTGGCTGGCACGGCCGGACCCGCACCAAGCACACCCATACATCCAAACGCCTGTTTACAATACCCTAATTAGAAGAGCCTTTTGATGAGATCAAAACTCCGGCGTTTTGCATATCAAAATTAAAGAGGCCTGCTTTAGGTGTGTTTTGGCATTCGGTACGACAGGCAGTCGCCTCACGCTTTCATGCAATGGCGACCAAAATTATCAGGATATTTGAAAATTCATTCGTACTTTAATACTGTCAGTAGGCCGGCAAACTAACTTCGAAACGCACTTACACTCTCTGAATCGTGATAAGGACGAGCATGAAGATTTGGTTAGCAGTCAATGCCCTGTGTCAATAAACATCTCCAATGACTACGCCGGGATAGGTTCGATTTGGATTCCGGCATTGCGACAGACAGCAAAGCGTGGTTAATTGCGTCAGAATAAGATCTAACTATTTGAAAAAAGTTTAGAATGTCAGTCTTCAAAAAGGATGACTAACCTAATCTAATAGACACAAAAACAATGTAAATGACAGCACTCACTTATTCGTTTTTGGTAGTTATTAGTCATCAGCCAGTCATGCCCAACCCCAAGCGGGGATCATTTTAGTTTCGTACAAGGGATCTTTGGTCTCGGTGTTTGACACACTGCCATTGTGCCAAAAATGGCCATTACGTTCTCCTTTGTCTTTGTCGGTAGAATCTCTTTTACGTCTATTTCTAATGCGAAAATATTGAAAACAGTATTGGTGTGGACATCGTGTGCTCATATCTCAGGGAAAAGTGAAAAAAGCCACAGCTTCTCGAAACATGTTGTCTGCCGATATCATCGGTCCATTGACGGCATCGGCAAGGCAGCATCGTTTGAGACGGTTGTGAGTCAAATGGTTGGCGTGTAGCGCACCATCGTACGATCGCATACTGTCATTGGTTCGTTCTTTCGCTGTCGTTTAAAACTGAAACGAACCACTTCACGGCCAATTTGTGGGGCGCCAGTTCTGTAACACCTAAAATACACAACGCGCAGTCCAACTAATGGAATCAGTCAGACTTTGAGAGTTGTTGCTTACAACTGCAGACTGTAGTCTCATAAACTACAGTATGTGGCCTAACTCATGAAATGTCTGCCGAAATTCCAACATGCGTTATTGTCTCGAAAATATTGATAAAGTTGGGTTTAAAGCTAATTATTCTGCCGCATAATTAAAAAATATTCAGTTTCTACATGATGTAGTATATCAAGGTGAGCTCTTTGTAGCTGACCCGCTCCTTGCCGACAATCATCTGATGATCGGTTAAAGAACATAAAGCCTGATCGTTGCGCGTGCTCTGGAGTCCATATTTGTCATATTTTTTATCAATCTGAAAGAAAAGAGTTCACATCGGTCACTGACCTCTTGGTCTAGCTTTGCTTCACATATTCATTAGACACGCATCTGACTGGAAAAATTCTTTGAACGTTTACTGAGCGTGCTTATGTCCATTGTCTTCATCATCCTCTCAGTCCAGCACATTATATCTGATATAACATTACGCACCGTCGGCATTTTTCAGTTTACTAACTATTTTTCTGAACATTGCAATATAACAAATCGCGTAGATACGGTTAGGATATAGAAGGATGAGGCGCAAAGTGGGGAAAATAAGGAAAACCGATTTGGAGTTCAAATGATCTGTACTTTGTTCATTATCCATTTGCATTTAACACAGTTGAATGTCTCTTAACCATTGATACGACCACGCTGTCAGTAGTATGATTGTCAAATGCAAAGGCCTGCCTTTTTTGTGCTGAACGTTTATTCTTTGCCTTGCGTCAAAATCGTTTGGTGGGTAAGAAACGGTTCTCGATTGGAGTGAGTTCTGGGCTATAGGCAGGGATGAAAAGCGACTGGGAGTCAAACACACTGCAGTCAGATAAGTGTATTACCGGGTTTTATGGCGCTGACCACCAAAAAAACGAAAATTCTCATTCCCGCCTTTATATTTCAATCATAGTAGCGAACTAGGTTTTTCCGGTACCGAAAGGAATTTATTTCGTATTTTTTCTTTATATGAAACTTGGTTTACAGCACAATGCCCATAAACATGAGGAATCGATCTGAGATTTTCATTAGTCTAGACAATTATGCAGATAGGAAGAACAATCGGACCTCATATATTGTGTCAATAAAACTAAGCTGAGATGAATCCCTACACAGTACATGGCTTATTGTGTCTCAAATCCAATCAAAAAGCACAAACCACGACAACATATGTATGACAATTTTTCAATCGAGATCCGATCGCCAGATTTCGTAAGGTAGGCCATGTAGTTAATAAAATTCGATGGCGGCATGCAAAAACATGTGGCTGAAAAGAGTTCTGCATCAGTATATTTGTCGTCCCTCCTCTGATATATACACACATATTAAGGCAGTATGTTATTACCGACAAAGAAAAGGGAGATCGAATTGGCAATTTCAGGCTTATTGGCCGCTTTCAGCCAGTCATACCCAACCCCGAAGTGTGGAACCCCCGAGGATCGTATATATTTATATGCGTAAAGATTCGAGGTCCAGACATTGTATCGCGTTCATAATCTCCCGAAGAAGACGAGAGGGCGAATTAATGGACCATATTCTATTCGAACTGACGATTCGAAAACTTCCTCGTTTCTATCATGAATGTAGCTTACTTTTTGCTCCTGCCGGTCTTTATTTGTTCAGTCTTGTCACTTGCCTCGTATTATAGCCGTGCTGGACGCACGAACTTTGACCTGCCTGCTTGCCGCTTACTGGCTTAGACCTCCCCGGGGCCGACCGCGCAGAGGCTTGCGTGACCTTTGTTTCCTTTGTGGTCGGCGTAATTGTAGTCAACTCAACGTGCGGGTTCGCCTCTCTCACGTCAGCCGGTGGACTGATCGCTCGTTGCTGATCATGTGAGCAACATTCAGCAACAGTGTTCGGCGTTGGTCACATGACCTCTGGGTCCTAACTCCGCTCTTCTCCGTGAGCGTTAACTCTCGGTCCCGCGTGCTCGCTTGCCTTATTGGCTCTGTCCGCACTGACTCGAGCCCTGTGCGTAGCGCCTAGTAGGCGGGATGCAGATCTATGGCTCTGTTGAATGTGCCAGTCGAGGACACATTTCGATCACCAGTCTGGCTATCTTCTCATTGGCTCGACCAATTACCCTCGCTTTACCAAATCAAAATCTAAGTCCTCGCCCCCTGAACCCAATTACCACGACACGCCGACCACGTCATAGCACGCCTCGTCATGCGAGTGGCGTGGGAACAATCGAAGTTAATTGTCCCGAATCATTTATAAGTCATGTAATTCGCATAAATTAAACGTCATTGTAACCGTTTTGGCCTGATGAAGAGTTACTGAAAACACGTGTTCGCCAATTTGACTTTTCAAATTCAAAATCGTAGGTAAGTTCTCCTATGTGGCCACAGACAAGAGACAGCTTGTCCTTACGGTTGATTGCAAGTTGGTGTTCGTGCAATCTTGTACCGAGGCGTCTGCCCGTTTCACCAACATACCTTGCATTGCAATTTAGGCATGGTATGCTGTAGACCACAGCCGACTGTTCTGTTGTTGGTAGCTGGTCTTTGGGCTTCATGATTTGCTGTCTGATGGTGCATTCTGGTTTATGAGCCACGCCAATCCCAAAAGGTTTCAGGATTCTCGTCGTCACATCTTATACGTTCATTACGTAGGGTATTGAGAGCCAGAACTTGGGCTTTTCTCCACTCGACCGCTCAATTTGAGGCTTTTTGAGGCAATTGCGTATGAAGGACTTCGGGTAGCCGTTGGCATTGAAAAGGGCGTGTAAGTAATTCATCTCCTCCTTCCTCCCACTGTTGTCGCTACAGTGTGTTCGAACACGTTGAACGGGAGTTCTGACACAACTGCGTTTATGACCAACAGGGTGGTTGCTTCGGAAGTGGAGGATGCGCCTGGTATTTGTTGCCTTACGGTAAACCGTTGTCCTTATCTTCCCGTCTGTCAATCGCGTAACTTGTACGTCCAATAAGGGCAACGGACTGTTGAAATCCTCTTCCATAGTAAACTGAATGTCGGAAAACGTTGAGCTCAACAATGCCTTGGAAGCCTTCACCTCGCTCCTCTTGATTACAACGAACGTGTCGTCGACGTATCTGGCCCAGAACTTCGGGGGGTACGACCTGACGACCAGCTGCTATGGCCTCTGAAAAACTGCTTCAACAATTAGTCCAGACAGAGGCGAGCCCATCGGTCTCCCCTTCATTTGCTCGTAGACTTGACCGTTGAATGTAAAGGCGGTCTTAAAACACCGTTCAGTGGGTTTGATGATGTGTGCTCGTTTGAGCCGTTTGGTCGGTCTCATCATAATTTTCTCAGAGAAAGCCATAAATAGTGTCGATTGTCAGCGCAGGTGAGGTGGAGGTGAATGAAGAGATCACGTCAAATGACATCATCACATCAACTGCCTCCATTTCGAGATGTTTGATGCCTGTCAAGAACTCTTCAGCCGACTTCACTGTTCACTCTGAATCATTGGTAAGTAAACAAAGTCGCTGGTGTAGCCACTTTTGGAGCCCAAAGTCTTGGTTACCACGTAAGGAGACGGTGTGGCGAAGCGGCACCACTTGCTTGTGAACCCAGGTATTCAGGAATGAGCGCACACAGATCCATTGGCTTCTCGAAGCAGACCAGCTTCGTACAGGTGATAGAGGTCATGGACAGGCAACCACTGATCAGGCCGAAGTCCGCGAAGCTGTGATAGTAGTGCAGAGACAACAGAGTCTGTGTGGGGGGGAAAGATTGATATAGCACGGCTTCGAGTTTGTTTGCCTAACTCAGACCGCCATTTGGGACCAAAAACACAAATAGGCACTTACACACCTGGCACATCCGGTTCACCACTGGGGTCTACCAGGGAGGTGATTGTGAACGAAATATTTGCGTGAGAGCTGTAGTACGTTAAAAATGTCTATGAAGCCGTCGGCCGCCATCTCACTCCACTTGGAGTTGGGCTTGTGCAAAGGCACAAAAGTATGAGGCCGTAAGTCCCGCTGAGACGGCAGGAAATATCTGGAGGGTCTAAGAGAGTCGCAGCCAAAGTACATATATCAAAAGCATCAAAAATTAATCTTCGCATCAAGTAGGATCTCCGATGATGATTGCGGGAGCCGTTAGAAATGACAGACATTGTGGTATAGCAGCTTCGTCAAATAGGCAATGTTCACGTCATCTGTTTAGCACTCGCATCTACAGCTGCTTCTAATGACCGTTCCGATTCAAAATTCAAATAGAATTAATCGTCCGACGATTTCGTCTTCTACCCCTTAGAGGGCAATATGTCGAAATCTAAACGCACATACATACATACACATCCTAAGGGATCTTAGGCGTGACAGTCAGTCGGCAGAACCGCGAGATGAGTTTTCTATGCCAAGCGTTGTCGGACTCACTACTTACAAATTAATGAAGTCATTAATTGACAGTCATTACGTATACAGCTAACGAGCCAAATATCAGGCAGGAGCAGTTCCAGACTAGATTGGGGTTTATTCATTGCGTGGGTTACTTTAGGAGATGGTTACAGTAAATGTGCTATCTTCGGAAATGTTGACAGTAATTCTAAGATGTGACTTCAATTTCTAGAGGTTACCTTAGTAGGATTGTAATAAATCCAGGAGGCTCTGATTAGCAAAACTCAAGAGCGCAATTTAATCTCCTTCCAAAGCCCAACACGACCAGATGCAAAAGCTAGGGTTAGGACAGGTACTAACTCAGGAAACTGCCCGAGAACATCGCTACGTTCATTTTCGCTAAAATGCTTGCTAAAATGACGCAAACCAAATTTCTGCAAAATGATAGGCCATATTACTGATAGAGCAGTATGCGAAACGGCTAGAACTTCTGAAAATAATATCAGCAGTTTCTGTGGTCAGGGTACCTGAGATGGGCACAGGCATCGCTTTCAATATTACACACCAGGACGCGATGATGCAGACAACATCATATATTCCTGATACACCTGTTGTGTCTATTCTGAGGATGTAATGTTCAGATCAGCGAAGCATCCAGCATGGATAAATAGAGAAAAAGTACACGAGTATCCTGTTAAAATCGGCTTTATTTAAGTAGTAAGCTGTTAAAGCAGCCATCAGCAAGCAACATTAGGAACAATACAGCATGCATTGTTTAAGTTTGCGTATGCAGATTGTGCCATTATTCCTATTTTTGATATGGCTATTTGTTGCCAATTCGTCAGGCCTTTACGGCCCCCATACCGGCGGTATGATGCCCGAGGCAGACGAGGAAATAGCAGCATTGGAATACGTAGTGTATTTATCATGGTATTGTCGAACAAATAAGTAACGTAGGCGTCAGCGGTCACGTTTTCCAAATCAACATACAGGCTATCCAGTGGTAAGCCTTGAAGCAATGCATCCTCCGTCCAGCTCTGTTCCACAAAAAAAGATTTTATTTAAAAGCTTTTCATCCCTTCGATACATAAGCGAAACAGCATTCACATGAGATAATGCGAAAATATATTAATGAAAACAAAATATTAGGAGTTTTTCCAAAACTAGTTTAACAAAACGTTTACCATTTTTTCCACCTTAATATGAACCTGCGGCAGAGTAACGTAACAGCAAAACTGTATGAGGTTTGCTTCATGCACAACTCGTAGCAGGCTGCATTTCGTGGTTTTCACTACGCCAGATGTTTTCAGTCGAAAACTGACGGTGTGTAATTCCTCATCGGTAAAGACGTAGGTAAGGGGAAGAATGCGATTCATGCTGTTTTCCACAAATGCACAAAGGTCTGCAGACTGGTCGCGAACAGGACAATACTTGCTGCCTGAAATGCAATATAAAATTGTAAACTCGTTTCTCCTGTACAAGAAGGCGTGCAAAAAGTCGAAAATATCTAATATTGTTGCAGAACTGTAAGCCACATTGTGTGCTGATATTATGAGAAGAAATGATTCCGAACTTTTCGGGTAGTTATTTGGCAAAGTACTTCCATACGGAAGTTTCTTTAGTGTAATGTGGGGACTGGCATGCAATAAAGGGCCAAAGCATATTGACTGAGAAGGCAGCATTATGCGATGTTCAATAGTTTAGGGATCCTGGACAGAGAATCGGAAATTTCGCTGGAACGTGCTGGAGGACATCCAAACAGATATGCTCGCCAATATTGTTGTCTAAGTTACACATCAAACAGAAGTACCTGTCATTCTGACTTTTATACATTTCAATTCTCCTGCGGATGCATCGTACAGATTACTTCACATAAAGTTAATAGTTCATAAAAAAGTTAAAAAAATATTTTGTTTCACTAAGATTTGTTGTTTCATTTAGGAGTAAGCGTCAAACTGCCTATGCATCACTGTACCAAAGAGCTTATGACAAGCCCTAACTAGTACCGCGAAAAGTAGCAGCACTGCCATTCCCTGCATGGTGCGTAACAATTAAGGTCTCTTCTGTAGACAGTGGTAAATATATTCTTGATTTTATAAGTGCGTTAGTTTCATTGACTGACGCCTGTTAGTTGCAACCTCGTGACTTGTCAATGCCAGTCTTCTGGCCACGCATACAGGTTTCTGATTCGCTTGCTAAAAATTCAATCCTTATTTTATGAGCATATTTGATTGCAACATGGCTATTGGGTGAACATATGGGTTGATACTCACTTCATCCATTTACTTTTTAATTTACAATCTTCTCGCGGGATGATCGTCGACACTACCGTCACTGAATGAACATATAATATGCACACACAAATTTGCCTAATTCCCCAACGTACAATTCGAGTATAAACCAGTTCTATGATGTGGCTTTCAGTAATGATAGATTTCAGCATCGAGGTATTAGTATAGTGTAATTTGACAGTCGTCAATTATACAGCTAACGATCAAAATATCAGGCAGAAGCAGATGTTACGCAATTTCAGACTAGATTGAGGTTTTGTAATTGCGTGAGTTAATTAAGGAGATGGTTAGAGTGAATATGCTAACTTAGGAAATGTTGACAGCAATTCTGAGATGTGATTTCAATTTCTAGAGGTAACTTTATTAGGGGTCTAATACGAATTATCATGTCGCATAGTATAAGATACTTCATTCACGTCAGGATGCCGTGATTTTTAAACGAGCTTCTTATCGACACCTGCGTGGACCGCTTTTCGCAAAAATGTACTGTTTAAATAGTACTGATTTTCCCATTGATTTTCGATGTCTTCTTAGACTTGAACATATCGGTATAAATAAATACATAAAAATATCTTATTTTAACCCATTTGTTAGCATGTTAAATCTTCTTGCGTGCATTTTTATCCGTAAAATGAATAATAATTCATCATGGCATTGAAAATCCTTAGGAACAAATAATACTAATTATGCAGTCAATTTTTGCAAAATATATTTCACTCAGGCTGTCGATAAGAAGCTCATTTGAGAGCCGACATGTCAACGTTACCGGCATATCTTGGTACGTTGATAAGGACAACTAACGTGACAACCCTGCCTAAGTAATGTTTCGGAATTGTAAGCACACTTGAGAATGTTCACCAACATTTCATAAGATTAACACAATCAGTCGTAATATATTTAAAGTTATAGTCCCGACGAAGTTTGGTTCGGATCAAACAAAATTGCAGTAGAGAGGAATAAAGAAGCAAAACCTTGACTTTAAATATTAAAACTCTTTATTGCAATAACAAATTGTTAAAGCAACCGTCAGTGCGCTCGTGCAGAAACAATACAACGTGCATTTTTCAAGTTGGCGTATGTATTTTGTGCCATTATTCCTATTCGTGGTATGGCTTTTCGTTGCCAGTTCGTCTGGCCTTCGGGTGGTTCATAGTAGCTATGCCCAGTTTGCAACAAATGCGTAAATATCAGCTTCGGAATGCGTAGTGTGTTTATCATAGTATCATCATACAACAAGGTGACGTAAGCGTCAGCGGTCGTGGTTTCCAATTCGACGTCCAGAAGGTCCACGAGTGTGGTCGGAAACTCTGTTTCCCCAATCCAGTTCTGTTGCTTACTAAGAGTAAGTGGAAAATCATGCTCAAAGGAATGATTATAGTAGCAATAATTTAATTAAAATAGGTTTCTCCTGAAATAATATTTAAACAGATTAATGCGGATTAACTATGCAGAGATTTTAATAAGAGCAGCTAAGTTTTGTTTAAGCCTTTCTTTCAATGTGAATATGGACATTCGGATGTGTGAGGTAACAACGAAACTGAATTAGTTTATCCTCGTGCACAAATCGCAGCAAGCTGCAGTTTGTGGTTTTGACGACGGCAGATGTCGCCAGTCGAAAGCTGATGGTAAGAAAGGTGAAATTCTTTGGGAAACAGCAAAATTTTATTATGCAATTTCGAGACTGGTTCCCCAGCTCATCTTCGGACAACGGGTGTGCAAAAACAATTAATTTTTTGATTGAGTCTAGCAAAAGGAGTACATGATTGGTTAAGGTTGTCATCTCGGGATTGGCTGACTCAGTTTGAATCTGTCCTTCACGATTTTGTATGTGACGTCTAAATCGATATGCCGGTTGATGCATGCCTCATCTGAGTGCATTGCCTCCAGGAATTCGCGGCCTTTCCTTGTTTGACAGGCGCCAACAATGCGAGTAATTTCGCATGCGAATTAATGCCCAGTGTCCAGTGTGTGCATTGCCACCTGGGATAGATGGTCGCGTCTCTTCACCGCTAACTGATGCTCATGTATACGGGTTGGGACAGATTCCCCAGTTTGGCCACAATAAACGGCATCACAACTAGAACATGGGATTTTGTATACGACACCTTTTCTTCCGAGGTAGCCGATCCTGTCCTTAGGGTGCACAAGCTGTGTGCGTAAGATAGTTGCCGGCAGGTGTGCTACGTGTATTTGGTACTTTTTCAATTGTCTTTCGCCATGTGGTTGGTTTTGGTGCCTGAGCGGCCGTAGCATTGGAAATACCTTTTCCCTTGAGTTGCTGGTGTCCCATGCATTGACGTATAAAGTCCTGTGGGTACCCATTTTGGGATAACAGTTTGTAGAGGTATTTCATTTCTGCTCGATAACTTGTTTCGTCAGAACAGTGGGTTTTGGCTCGATTCAGAAGGCTGTAGACTGTGCTCCGTTTTTGAGAGACAGGGTGGTTACTCTCAAAGTGTAGGATAACCTCTGAATACGCCTCCTTGAGATAAACTGATGGCTGGAGTGATCCATCGGTTTTTCGACGTACAAGGACATCCAGGAATGGGAGTTGTCCATCGACCTCTGTTTCCAAAGTAAATGTTATTCCTGGAAATATGGAGTTAATATTGGTATGGATCAGATTTAACTGATCTTTCTATACGATGACAAAAGTGTCATCTACGTATCGTAGCCAAATTTTTAGATTGACTGTGGGAAGGGCTGTGCTCTCTAATTTCTGCAGTAATGCTTCTGCCAGGATACCGGATATTGGTAGACCCATGGGAGCACCTTTTAATTGCCGGTAGCATTGATTTGAGAAGGGAAATTTGTCTCCGGACAGAGATCAAGGAGTTGAAGTAAAGCCTCTGGAGGCACCTCAGAGGTATATGTTTGAAGGAGTTCTTCGGTGCAGCTTTTTGCTAAATCTAGCGGAATCGAAGTGAAGAGCGAGACCACATCGAATGACACCATAATCTCGTCACATGTGATGTTGACACCGCTTAATTTGTCTAGAAACTTTTTTGAATCCTGAACGGATTTCTCGGAGTTCTTCGTTAGTGGATGTAGTTGGCAAAATAGCCATTTCGAGATCTTACAGTTGGGTGCACCGATTAGGAAGACTATCGGTCGCAGCGGAATATCAGTTTTATGAATTTTGGGAAGACCATATATTTTGGCAATTGTTGGGTCATCCTGTTGTAATGACTTGGCAAGAACTCCTGTGATTAATTTCCTACCGGAAAGGCGTTTCAGTGTTTTTTCAATATATGGGTTTTGTGATTTCGTGACGTCGGCAGCTAGAGGTTCGTATGTTAAATCATCTTTAAAGAGTGACATCATTTTGTCTGTGTAGTCTGTTTTGTTCAAAACAGTAGTGGCACCTCCCTTGTCGGCAGGTAGAATGATGATGTCTTCATCTTGTTTTAGAGCTTTAAGGTCTTTCTTTCCATCGTGAGATAGCGTTGAGAACTTTTTTCGGTTCTTCAATGCCTTTACAGTGCTCCTGCGAATGGTGAATTGTTCTTCTTCGGTAAGACTGGTTGATGATATGATTGATTCGAGGCTGGCAAGGAAGTCCAAGTAATTGGAGTCAGATGGATTGTACTTCTTTCCTTTGCACAGCACATTTTCCTCTGTTGCCGTTAGGACCCTAGCGGATAGGTTTACGACCTTCCTTGGACATGTAGAATTAGAACAACTTTTACAAGAAATAGTTGCCCACTTTTTGTCCAAGGTGCTCCTCATTTTTAGCCGCTCCAGTTCTGCGACATGAGTGATGGTTTCCTGTAGGATCTCAAACAATTGAATAGGCAGTTGATCATGGCAAAATTGCATGTAGTGTTCTTTTTTGATCTTTGAATTTGCGAAGTCGTTGACGCGCATCAGTCATAAAGGCTCCAAGCATTTGTTGGCCATATCGGGTAGCAATCTGATAGCCCTGAGATGACTTAAATGCTGGTTTCACTCGCAAGAATTCGGTAAAATCCTATTGCTTCGACATCGTTCTAAGAAGGATAATTGTTCTCGCGTCAAACTTTCCCGAATTGCACATTTTTCCCATCGTCGAGCATAAAGCAGAACACTCCGCTCGAAGTTTATACGTAAATAATTGAAAAACAGGTATCCCAAGAAGTAAAATTAGAAAGGTGAAGTTATTTGGGAACCAGAAAAATTTTAGTGTGAATTTTCCTTGTCCATAAAGTTGTGAATAAGGGGAAGAATGTGATTCATGTTGTTTTCCACAAAAGCAAACATGTCCACAAACTGGCCACGGACAGGACAATAATTCCTGCCTGAGACAAAAATTGAAAAGCATGCACACATCAGAGAATAGGAAATATTGTAGCACAAGTATTAGACAAAACGCGTGCAGGTATTGTAAGAAAACAATTAGGTAAACCACAACAGCCCGAGATAGGCTTTGGTTTTCTGACAAAAGGTGTCGTTAATGTTTTGTGAGGATTTCTATGAAAATTATGGGAATAACGCTTGGAAATATTCGGAGTAGGTGTATGCTCCTTGGAAAGTGGTCTCCTATTTACCAATTAGAAAGGTTTAGTGTAGGTTTCCACTGCAGGACTCCCTCAGTCCTGACTCACTAAACATTCTTCTCAACGAGGAACCCTCTTTCGGATACCTTGGTGAATGTATTCACATCAACATTAGAGATAAGCTTTAGCAATGCTTACTAAAGATATGCAAGAACGCACAAATCCGTCGCGGTGCCACATATTTCAGTATGGGTCATATCAACTTAATCCTGCAAGATGATAATCATTGTTTTTTTAAACTTATGTACCGCGCTTAACAGAGAGGTAGAGTAGGTTAATGGACTGACATTGCTTACCATTATGTTGCTCTTCTGCGTGACAAACTCCACAGTAGTTTGTTAAATTTAAAAATAACGTTGTAACCATAAGGATGTACTGTGTAAAGCTAAGCGTTCATTATCTCACAGCATGCGTTTGATAGCGACCTGAAAGATTTGACATGAAAGATTTTACATTTTGATAAAATGTACTTTTTTAGAACCGTAACATTCAATGAAAACAGAACAACTCAGAAGAGCCCTTGAGAGTTGGTTGAGGAAGTTGGTTTTGATTGGGATTGGATTTCGTGTTCTCACTTGGCGTTGTAAATAGGCTGAGGTAGTAGTTGGGAGAGAGAGCTAATGGAAGTGCGAGATTTTGAACGTCTGATTATAGTGGTACCATGCCAATTTTCAGGTCCCGTACTTCAGAGCACCATTTATCACATATAATTCCAAACATGGTGGTGCTCCAACATATGGCAGAAACCAAGTCGGATTGGTCGAAACGACTAAGAGACTGCTAGGTTATAGTAGGTGTAGTGAGCCGCATTATCGAATACCTGATTAGCAAATTATTATACTGTTCTTTTTGTCTCTATCTTTTTTATTATATACGTTTGTGGGTCCAAATCGGAGACAGCTTTGCTTAAACAATAAAATTCCATTCATGGACGAAGCATCAGAAGAGGGGCATCTGCGGCGAAGCGGTAATTCGAGAAATATTTGTGCTTTTTATTGTTGTGTGTTATTTGCAAAAGTCTCAACCCCTGCTCATGTATCACACATTTAGTTTATAAAAGCGAATACGCAGTCAGGTGATCATTCATGCGACATTTTGCAATTTGGTGAATGGTACTGTTTACAACAGACCCATATTTTACCCACAGCTGTCAGGAGACCGATTGAAAAAATAAAGAATGACCCTTGTGCACGCACGGGTGTCCATGATTGTCATAGTGCTTATTCATCTTACATCATGCAGGCCGCATCGGGCACTGACCTCTTAATATTGCCTCACTTCACATTTGGGCTAGACTATCACACAAGCATTAACCACGTATCTGATAGAGACAATTTCTAGAATATATGCTGCGCGTGTGTATTCCCATTCTGTTCACCATTCTCTCTGACCAACATATTACCTTTGAAATCGCAATCTTCCATCAAATAGGCCACCTCACCCGCTGGCCTCTTAATTCAGCTATGCCTCACAAATGGATTAGGCTATCACATACACTGCGTGACCGATCTCTTGAGATGTTGGCCAAAATTCCGGAATGCGTTTCCGATTAGGAAGTATTACTTAAATATTACATAAATATTAGCCACTCCATTAAGTGGGTCAAATCACACATTAACGTCTTGATCTTCGGACGGTCACACACATATTAGACACTTGCACTTGAATGTCTGATGTGAGTGTGTGAGCCCGTGTGGAAACTCGTGAATTATTGGCCGAAATTCTAAAATGCATTTTCGACTCAAAAAACTACTGAACAAGGGTTGTAATGTTAACCAGTTTGGAGAATACTTTCAAGATAATTCAGGTACTCCACGATGACGGCTTTCGAATGAACTTTCCGGCCGCTCTTAAAAAAACAGTACGTAAAATAGTCATTTAAGTAGTAGGAATTTTCTCTTTTTTTCGATTTCCTTATAAATTTAAATATATTTTAGTGAAAACACGCGTAGTAGTATTCACTATTTTGCTGATTTCGCTTAATAACACGGCTTCATCAACGTTTACACTAAAAAAGGATAAGATCCAGTTGTAAAAAAAAATTTAATTGTGAGACTTTTAATACCATAAAATGGCCGCTCATAAAATGTCATGCCTCTGTATTCCGCAATGTGGCTTGCAAATTTAAAAATATGGCTCAAATCCACCGATAATTTTTATGATCCCATATAGTCTCCTCTTGATACCGTGTACAAACGTATGATTTTCTGTTCATTAAAAATATACAGGTTGTATTTTGGAAGACTTGAATACAAGCGAAACGGTAGGTTGAGTCTTAAATTATTTGTTATATGCAAGGGTCTTAATAACTAAACTATACTCTTTCTCTAGGCACAACATTTGTGGAAGACAAAAGTTACCACCAAATGAGCAAATGAATGAGTATTCTTATGTTTTCTAAGAAATATATTTGAATTAACGAGGGCGTCGAAAATCAAAAAGAAAACTTCCCACGACTTTATTTGTCATTTTACAGATTGTAGTTTTTGCACGCAGTCGGAAAGTTCATTCATAAACTGCTATCCCGGAGTAGCTAAATTATCTTGAAAGCGTACTTCAAGATAGTTAACATTACAACCCTAGTTAAGTAATCCTTTCGAGTCAAAAAAGATGAGGTTAGTTATGGAACTTATACTGCGGGAAAACAATTAGTTTTTCCATTGCCTACAAGAAAAGCGACACGTCGCAGGAAGAACGTTCACTCATTTGGTAAGTAGGATGCATATCCTTGGTTTGGATATCCTGTAGTTTGGATAAAGTCACATGTGGGCACGTACACAGGTAGCTTGGTTTTTCGGCAGCTGTTTTTGCAACTTGTTACTGTTATTGATAATCGACGATGTGTGGGAGAGTAAAGAGGGAAGTATCGACAGTCGCTATACGGATCAATGTGCGTGTCATTGTTGTTGCTCAAGTGTGTTACTCTGTAAACTAAAAAGCGAGCGGCTTACTGTTGCTTAGCACTTATTTGCTTCAAGTGGCTAACGTTGGCACATGCGACGGTAGAATTATAATCATCCTGAACATTTTCCTAATTTGAAAAGATACATAATGTC
>CACRXP010000624.1:0-24567 GCA_902702965.1 Spirometra erinaceieuropaei | reverse complement strand
TTCTGACCTGATTCATCGACCACGGCCGCCAATCACCTGCACCGTTTATACGCGCCTGTTTGAATCCAGGGTTTCATATGATGTTGCGGGCTACGATTTTCTGAGAGAAACAGTAATCAACCAGAAGTAATTATATGTATTTCAACTCGAAATTCTACCATTGTTGCCCTACACATATAGGACCATATTTGCAGAAGAAGGCTAACGATGAGGTCAAGAGATGAGCAGAATTGTCATTTCTGAGTTAGTTGTTATGGCCATTTAGCGAAACCTAACTTTGGATTTGGGTAATGTGGAATTCCAACCGGGCATCCTTTTTAATAAGTCGAACGGTTTACCAGTTTGCCACGGACATGAGTTCCGTTAAGTATATATGTGGTTCCGTTTAGCTGCTGGATGAGGGCAAACCCAGTCTCCCTTACTTTTTGTTTGTAATCACATTCTGCCTCGTTTTGCGACTGCCGGGGGCACAACCAGGCGACGATATTCAGTAATTCGGCCGTAAGCCTGGTCTTCACATGGACTCATCCGAATCGCCCTTTTCTTTGTTGGTACAGTCATTGTACATATATGAACGTGTACAATATTAGCTTTCTCAATGAAACTGACCTAGATCTGATGGCAACATAGGATGTCGATTTCCAACATGTATACCGTAAAATTTCTTCCTATTCCCATAAAAATAATAACTTCAGAATATATAACGTTTTGCAGCACGACATTGTCCACAGTGTGACGTAAGACGGTTTTGGCCTTTTCCGCCTTCTTAGCCGTCGACAGTTAGCATTACTCAATGCCATTTTTGGTGACAAGATGGGTTTAAAATCGCGCTAACATTACCCACTTTGCAGCAATCCTAAGCAAACATCTTGACTCATTGCTAACAAACACAAGTGTGTATATGTATGTATGTGTATGTATGTATATATATGAGCGCCCACTATCAAAATTAATATTTCCGATCACAACCGACAGGACAACGGGCCCGTGGCTCAATGGTAGAGCGTCAAACTCCATGACCAAAGATCCCGGGTTCGAATCTTTAGTGATCCACACTTGGGGTTGGGTATGACTGGCTGATGACGGCTAATAAGCCAGAAATGGCCATTCCGGTCTCCCTTGTCTTTGTCGGTGCCACATGATTTATATGTATATATATATATTCGATCGTGATAAAATCAGGTTTTCATTATGTTTCCGGAAAATTTCGCGAGCCCGAGTATCGTTTTTTTTAACATAATTTGCATTTTTGTGATTAAGTATACACAATCGTTAACGTGTTCATGGTGAAGCAATACAATACAGAGTTTGTAACTTAACAAACGCCGCACGTGCCAAGAAGTCTACCTTCAAAAGGATATTTTGTCAGCTGGACGAATTATAGATAGCGTTTCTTCGAAAAGGGCGATTCACAATCTGAGACATTAGCAAATATTAGATTCGTCAGGCCAAAAGTGTCTTGTAAACATCCGTTATGCAAATTAGTGACGTAGTCATCAACCTTCATAGCTTCCAAAATGACATGTAGAGAATCCATATATTTGCCACGCCTTGTCCCATACTCCTCCCGTCTGCGATCCTTTAAGAGACCAAACATAGTATTTTAATTTGGAATGTGTTAAATCGACTGACAAAATCTATTTGTCAAAGTATTCGTCGAATCCTATTTGTGAGAAATCGGTTTGGATGAATAGTGGCATATGTCATTGAAGTTCATCCTGTCGTTTACGTACCCATCTATCTAATCTAATATGCACATAGGGTAAAGAAGCAGAACACATGAATTGAATAATGTTTGCTTCGCGGACGCCTCGCAGCATGCTGCACGTTGAGTCCGTAACAGCACCTAATTTGTCAAGTCGGAAACTGGCCGCACGGAATTGATCATCAAAGAAAACGTAGGAAAGGGGAGGCAAGTGTGTTAGACTGTTTTCCACAAATGCATTAAGGTCTACATAAGTACCACGAAGAGGACAGCGGTTTCTTTCTAAAAAGAAAACAAATCAGTCATATTCAAATGAAGAATATCATGCACATGTTATGCAATAACAGTGAAAACGTTTTGTTTCATAAGACTTACAGTTGCTTATGCCATGCGAGGCATATCACGACTGTTTGTGATCGGTTATCAGCAATGAAAAATGTGATAAGGGACGACACATAGTTTGCAGTTCAAAGACTCTTCTTATTTCAGGCCAAATATCGCTCCACCAAACACTATCACTGTTGGAGTGCACATTTATGAAACTGACACAGAGCTTCTGGTTCGAAGATTCTTCATACTTCAGTGGCATATGGAGTACTTCAGTACTGGCTGATGCGTGCAACAGCATAAAAGCAAAGCGGTACAACTACCTATCCATTTGGAAAGATGCGTTGTCGTGATTTCCTTACAGAACGTATTACGACCGACGCAGATAACATAGTTTTCCTTTTTCGTTTATTTTTAATTTCACATACTTCTATAATATTGCGCTAAGCCATGGCACATCCTGCCGTACTCTGAACAGCAAATCCTTCTCACTCAAAGCCAACAGTTACAGTGACATCATTCCCTTACACCGGGTGTGACTTATTGACGCTTTTTAGCGCTTTTTTGCGCGTCCAAGCATCCAGGATTTCTTTCCCGGATTAGCATAGTTCACACGCCTTGACATGTTTAGGAAATTTCCTCAATGTCCGAACATAGCACCCGAAACGCGGTTAGCATTATGTTTTCAAAATCAGATGACATCAATACCCAAACGACTTTATAGCTTGCAGACCAGTTCGAGCAACGTGAAGACGCGCTTTGAGGGTACACAGGTCACCAAGAAGTCGGACAAAATTGCGTGCAGTTGACAGCTGGCGCCATGATGACCTTTCGAAGACGGATGCCATTCACGTGACGTGAGCTGTACAACACGGCAGCGATGGAGGTTTTAAATTTAATCAGCGGATGAGTTAGTTGAAAAGAATGGGCACATCTTGGGAATGTCTGCGAATGCAGAGAGAATGATGTGAGTAATGCTCAAGGAAACCTTGACTTGATGTCATAGAAGCCTTTAGTGTCTGAATTGTCTACATTTTAAGGATCTCGAGAACAGGAGTAACAGGAGGACGACGTTACGGATTACATCATGCAATTGTGGGCATAAGCATGCATTTTAGAAAGGGTATCCAAATGAAGATAGCAATGGCAAATAATCTTGAAAAAACGTTTCAAACAAGAATAAGGTTGAGTATAATACTGGAATATCCAGATCATTAGGAATACCCATCTGCTGTTTTACCTATATGTACGTCTATCAATACTGTGTAACTTATCCTCATTTAAAGATGATAGAACATGTAGCATATGGCTTCTATTTATTATTTCGACGACTGCTGTTCCTCTTGGTTAATCTATGATAATGTTGCTGTCATAAGTACCCAAATAGATTTACCAAACTTAATTAATCCTTCCCAATTAACTTGTCCATCTATTCCATCTCAAGCATACATCAAATTTTAAACAAAGTCAATTCGTTGTGTTTATTTGAATCCGTTAGTCGTAGTAGTCGAATTAGTATTACTAGGCTTTTGACAAGAAGGCATTTGATGGTGTTTTGATCATTTAATTCACACATTAGTAATTCCGATTTTTTACACAAAATCATAAACCGGATGTAAATTAACCGCTTTCACACGCAGGTCAACAACCTCATCTTTTTTAACCACTTGCAAATAACCACCCCTGACCCTGTCTTTGTATAACCTAACTGGCAAGGTATAATACTGGGATTGTGAGACATTCTAGAAATGCATTTTGGGAAATATTTCGTATAACAACTCCCTCCAAATCATTCAGATTTCGACTCGAGCAATGATAACAACAATAATAATACGAAGTTTCCTACCGAAATGCGTATAGCAAGCGTTGACAGATATAACCAAATGAAGGAAACTTTGCAGTAGTGCTTGCATTGTGCGTTCATAAGAGTTATCTCTTTTTTTGCGAAACAAAGTTAATTTAAATTATTCCCATCACCACTGGCATTGGCTAAAAGTCGGTTAAACCTCGCTTACGATTCGCTGACGATTTTTGCCTTAGGGTGTGCATGTAGCAGACTGAACGCGCGCCTATCTGTGCATGCCTGAATTGCTGCATCTATCCTGATGTGTCGTGTTCGTTGGATGCTTCCGCAGTGTACGATTTCGCCCTCCAGCGTCTCCCTAATCAAAAGTCCCATTAGCAGAGGTGGACGCAATGCGTGTGGCTATGTGCCACATCTTTATGCGATTTTTCTTTCTCATATTGTTCGTTGTATAAAAACCATAAAATTCAATCATTAGTGGTGGGTGTAAACGCTGATAATTTCAGAGAGTATATATTTGTTTAGCAACTACATTTTATCAATACTGTACTCTACCACTATTCGGCCGGCTTCACCAACTTCTGAATTTGAGCTCTCGTTTCTGTGCGTATACATGGAGTGGAACAAATTATGTTTATTTTTGAGCGATCAACATGGATAAATTCTACGCTGACAGCCAGGGAACCAACATTCGAACGTGAAACACAGGCAAAATACTGACGAAATTATTACCAAACGCAAAGCTATCATACGTCGATACGGTTTTAGCAGCATTGTTACCACTTTTAATTAGTTTGTAATAGTATAACCCGTGATTTCTTCAAGAGTTGGTTTCGATTAATACATTATATCCCAGTGTCATATTGCGTGTGTTTTAATACATCAAATTTATTTGTTTCTATCAATGCAACGCAGCAATAAGAGCTTAACGCAGACGTATGTTTTTCATGAATAACCCATGAACGTCCGCTGGTTAACACTGTTTGTAGTCCCAAATGCTACAGCATTTCCTCACACCTCCATTTCTCATATGCCACAACTTCCCTTCCAGCTAGTTCTTTAAGTTATTTCCCAAACATTTCGGTCGTCAAAAACCTAATCTATAAAGGTACATGTACTTGAATATGAAAATGGCATTTTCTTATCAAAATTCAGTGATGCAGTCAGTACACGTTCGAATAAGTCTTGTGGAATCCGGCAAACGAAATTCAAATAAATATGTAGACACAATACGAACAAGACTGAACGGTTAAAAAGCGAGAGACGTCGGAATCTTTTTCTGAGTTCTATGTCGTTTCCGAGTTTCCTGGATGGTCTAAGTGAAACCGGTGCGCCTTTATTGGTAGCCAGGTCGGGCGTGTGTGTGGCATTTGCTGACGGACTGTGCCCACTGCCAGTCATATCGCCTCGCTCGTCTTAAATTCATCTTGCTGCCGGAGCGCTGTGACTGTGATAGGAGAGACTGAGGCATTGACAGTCTATATTCACTTTATTATAAACAAGATCCTATGCTAATGAGACCAGCTGGGGATGCGGAGATGAATGTCATCGATTGGAATCTTCTGCTTATTGCATTGTCATGTCATTGCACACCGACGGCTTTCCTGGTATTTGCCTACACTATGCGTTCGAGTAATGTTGAAGTAAAAGAGGAAGATTAATTTGTAAGCGGACAATCCGGCGAATGGACTTATGATGCTCAGTATATATATATATATATATATTATGACAGTGGGCGCTCGCCGATCAGGTTACGGAGCATGCTCGTTCTGTTGTGCCTTGGGCTCATACTACAGCGTCAATGGTAGAGCGTCAAACTACATGAACAAACATCATGGGTTCGATTCTTAAGTGATCATCACTTGCGGTTTTGTATGACAGGCTGATGACGTCCAATGCATGCTCTGTCGTCCCTCCATGCTGATATATATATATCCCGTACATCATCCCCAAAAGAAGACGAAGAAGAAAAATGGAGGCGATTGCATGGACCACAGTGTATTGGTGCTGACGTTTCGGAAACTTCCTCGTTTCCATCATCAGAGTGGTGGGGTGTCTGTTCCTGCTTGCTCGAAGTTGCTCTGCCTCGCCGCCTGTCTTGTGTTATAGGCATGCCTGACGCACGAAATCTGACCTGTCTTCTGGCTGGGGATTGGCTTTGGTCCCTCCGCGGGCGGCCAATGGCGCGCTCTTGTGACCTCTGCCCCCTGACCGGCTGTCGTAATCGCTGCAAATCCTGCGTGCCCATGGGCCCTCACCTCATAATCGGATGGACTGATCAGTTGCCGTTGCATGTGTGAATCACGCTCGGCTGTCTGGGCGCGCCGGTGGGACGATGTCTCGCGTTGTGCCTGATGATGGAAACGAGGACGTTTCCGAAACGTCAGCACCAATACACTGTGGTCCATGCAATCGCTTCCATTTTTCTTCTTCGTTTTTTTTGCGGATGATGAACGGGATAATTTATCAGGACCTCGAATCTTTACTCATTTTGATACATGCAATGGGCGCACAGCCCTTCGCCCTGCACGCAGATGGGAGACTTTTACCAAACGAGAGTCATCCACCTACGCACAGCTGAAGTTCCTGCATCGTTGATATTCAATTCGTTTGCTTTCCTTAGCACCTTTGCTTTCGATTATAAATCAGCCACCTGTCATCATAACTAGCAAGTCACGTTTGGTTGCTGACCCCAGAAAAAATGGGCTCGGCACAAGGATTCCCATATTTATTTACGTGTACTGGGGTAGCTTAACTGATGTTTAATTATTTATCGCGAAATGGAGACATATAGTTATTTGATTAAGTTACTTATTTGCTTCGTGACAGCTTACATCCAAACGCGATAACTGTAAACGACACCATAACGGTAAGTTATTTCGATAGTTATTATGAGACATAGTGGTGGATAGTTGAACTGGCAATGTTCAGGCGCCCATTCTGCGACAGCGAGAATACATAACACATACTGCAGCGTGCCGAACACCTGTGACTGCTAATGATCTGTATCGCTTAGGATTCGAATCACGTCGGCCGATCATATATCTTTACACAAACAATTGCCCCAGAGGCGGTTATTCATGCAAGCATTCGTGATCAACCTCTTTCACAACTGAAACGCTCCGGTTTTCTCTGAACGCGCGGAAAGTCATCGGATAGGCAAAATGATCTGGCTCTCCATAAGAGTCCCAATAAGCAGATTGAGGTCAGGTTTATACATGCAGACGGCTCAAACGTGACAACCTTCACCTCATGAACCGCGATCCACCACAAGCACAAGACCGTGTGCATTTCATGCCCACGCATGTTGCCAACCGCCTGCACGCATGCCGTCCTCTGATTGGTCGATCAATGGCTGGGCCACGAGGTGACGCTGGTTCGCCGCGTTACTCATGCGCTCCTCCCAGCAAGTCGTGCATTACACTCCACCTCCCACGCCCCACCCCCTCGCCATAACCTCACTAGCACACCCTCAGTTGTCTATCAATGACCGCGACAACCGTGCTCACTTCTAGACACAGTCCTCAGACCAGATCAGGGGGAGAGTGTCTCTTGTTCTGGTCTTAGGAGTCACGACTGCGCGCTGGCGCGTCAGACGGTCTGGGTTGTAGCCCGTATGCCCTCGGTGTCATGCTACCTGATTCTGACCCTAAACCAACAGAATGCCATTCAGCAATGAACATGTGATACCCGGGTAAGTAAAAGTCCGCCTCTGACGCTCTGCCGAACGGGCGCTATGCTCTGACATAAACAAACGGCCAGCCAACGTCAACCTACTCTGTGCACTACAGACTGAACGGAGTTATTCTGTGTAAGGTTACAGTTGATCTTACATCATTGATCGCCACACAACCACATGCCTGCTGTCCTTCGCCAGCTAAAAGATATTTCCCCACCCCGAACATTTTTACCAGACAGCAAATTCCACAATAATTGCCATATTTTGGTCTCCCAACGGTTTCCATTTTCTTCGTGGTAGCTGGTATCCCTACGGCATTCCTATCTTCCAGCATCCTAGCTGCTATAGACCTCCGGATTAATTAAAAGGAAATACACTACTACGTAAAAGACTTTAACAGATCATCAGCTTCTAACCAACTCCCCTTCCTGATACTTGTCCTTACCGTCCATTTGGAAAACTACCGACAAAATATCTCAGAGTTACTAAGCCTCACAATTCCGACTCTTGACTTCAACAAGATATTGTTTATCAGGCCGAAATATCTGGTCTCCCCTTTTCTCTCATACACGCCGTTGTGTTGCAACCAAGCTTACGTATGATCTCATCTTGCAAGCGGGGGATTATTTGACAAGCTGACATCACCTGGGCATCTGCACTGCGCATGGTTCCTACACTAGAGCGGGTGGTTGGCTGCCATTGGATGATTACATGACCTTGAGCGAGGTTAACAGGCCCGATGAGTACCTATCCACTAATATTCAGCATTGTGTCGGCAAAACCGTCCTCGCATCCGTCCTTGCATCGGCCGGACTTAACGCAAAGTTGCCGTCGTCACCGAGGTCGTTCTCAAAATGATTCTGACGACTACATTTAGATTGTTCAAATGGAAACGGCAATTAAAACCATACAGAGGTATCGAGGAAACAGAGGGCTGGTGTGCTAACCGGGGAAAAGTGAGGCAATATAAAGCCGGTGATATTTACAGCACGTATAATATGGTGAAGTACTGGCATGCCACGCAAAGGTTTAACCACTCTTGTTCGAATTCCCTCGCATAACACTTAGCAGATTAAAGGTCTCGCAGATATCCCAGTGTTTCATTGTTCGTGTTTTGCGAGGCCTCCCTTTTGTCTACAATTATGCTGACAATCTATCGGACACAAATCGGGATTGTAAGGAACATTCTCTCGCTCAATGTTATGCTGATGCATCCATCTCCGTCATCGTTGATGTCTATAATATGGGCTGCCAGTTTATCCTTCAACGCCATCCTAGGAAACTCGAATTTACCCTTGACTTGCTACTCAGGGAAACTCTCTACAGCCAAGACGGGCACATGCTATGCTTTTTCATCAACCCCTGCCAACAACAAGAAACAAACTTATTTCTCACAATTAACTATAGCCCCAGAGCCCAGGCAACCAACATTTTGTTTGAATGTTCGACCATCACAAGATACTGCGCAGCTTGCCAGCAGAATAATGAAGAATAAGTTGGACATTTGACACTTTAATCTCTCTACGGATTGGAAAGGATACAGCCCATTACCAGACAGTTTGAACAATCTCTTGAAATAGGTAAGTGGGCAGTGCAGCCTTACGCATCTTTGGCGACATGGCAGTTGTCTGCGCAAAGCCGTCCCATTGTGTTGATGTGATGGACACACGGTCCCCCAACAGGACACCCTCCTGCCTGAAGTCTGCAATGGCCCTCCACCAGCGCTGTTGGGAGAAGCTGCATTCGTACATGTTATCCACCGATTGCATCTGGAAGACGACATCACCGTGGATGTGGGACTTTGTCAAGAGGAGTTCGTAGGCAAGCCTGCAAATGTTGGAGCTGCCTGTGCAAACGAGGTAGTCGGCCGCAACCAGGAGATGCAGGTCAAGCATGATGGAGAACAGACCCACGGCGGACGTGCGAATTTTGTATGCGCTTCCGTTCCTATGTTGACCAATAAATTCGTACCCCGGGTATCGCGATCTGGCCTCCTGAAAAACTGATGCATCATCAGAAGCCAAGAAGACACGTCTTCGTCCAGACCAGATAGGTGGGCTTGTACTGCCAGTTTCTAAACTGTATTCCACCTCTTTTAGATCGAAGAAGCGTTTAACGTGACGCATATATTCATCAAGTGCATGGAAGGAAGCTTCAACATGGAGTTTATCGGTTCGACGAACGTGTACACTAGCTGTTGGTCCCTCATACCGTTTGCCGTCCAAATCTTTCCTCAAATGCCGCAACCCCATTTCTAGTTCGTGGCGCAACGCCGGATCTCTTGGGCGTAGAATGTAATCCAGCAGATGTCCACGGTACCATGGGAAAGGATCGCCCAGTGGATCGCTTAGTTTCTCTGACCACTCCCTTGGCATTGCCGGGGCATGGTAACCCTTGCTTATCTTCGGAAGTGTGTTTTCTAGACGAGGAACGTCTGGCTGTCCTTCGGCATACGTCAGCGAGCAGTTAGACAGCGGCATGAAGAAGTCTTTCCAGTCATTTGTCTTCGGCACCAACAGAGTGCGATTTGTCGCGAGGGAATATGAGAATTTTAAGGCCATGTGATGCGCTAGACACCCTAATCCACACCCGCAACACACATCTGCCAGAGCGAAACGAGACAGACTACAGTCGTGAGGATTCTGCAGACTGGAAATCTGGTGTCGCAATTCTGAGCTCAGGGCATCTACTTTCTCACGTCTTTTTTCTCGCCGGCCGCTGAGCTTGTCCAGAAGACTCAATCTGGCCGTGATCTGAAGTGTGGCTTGAGACAGGAGACTGTTTAATTGTCTTATTGGTGGCGATGTTTGATTGTGGATGTTGAAGCGGGTGTTAGTCAGCCTCCATAGTTCGTTGACAGTTTGACGCGCCTGTCTGAGTAGCATGTCGGACTTTGGCGAGTCTTGTTCAGTCGGGGTAGGATGATCGAAGAGGAGAGTTTCAGAACGTCTCCAACGCCAGACCAGCTGCCGGGTAAAATCGAGACGCCAAAGAAGGCAGACAGTCATCAAAGCGATGCAGAGGAGGAGGAGGCAAGCAGCTTTTGCGACCCTCATGTGATTTTACCTGGAGGAGGGCATACTAGCGCCCGCATTTATTGCCCCCCAATATCCTCAGTGCGCAGAAAGGCATGCACGTGTGCCCTTAACGAGATGCTGATTGGCTGACAGTGGGGTTTTCCTTTCACCAACTGAATTGAACGCTGCTGTCAATGTCGAATACATGGAGTCCAGACCTATTATGCTTTTTAACTGATGGATGCACCGCTTGGTATATGGCATTCTCGCAGTTCCAGAACTCCACAGCCTTCCACAAATGATACCTATTCTGAACGACGTATTCTCACGGTGTCACACTCAGTTTCATGGACGCGCTAGTAAGTTTTTACTGTAGTATCAATGGTATGCAATTCAACGTCCGAAGAAAATTCTACATGTCCTACTCGTCACTTTCAGAACCGACTGTCAGTCGGCTAGATCGCAGTTGGTAGCCAGCAGTGGGGAAGCGGACGGCGACCTTAACCCTAATCCTAACCTTAAGCCTAACCCTAACGTCAAACCTAAACGTTATCCGTTAACCTTAAGGGCAACCCTAACCATAAACCTAACCCAAATCGTAAACGTAACGATTGCCCTAACACATAGCCGTAACTGAAATACCTAACCGTAATACAAAAGCCTTACGTATCCTTGGTTGCAAAAGAACGGGGTGTGTGAGAGAAAACGGGAGACCGGATGTTTCGGCTTGATAAAGAATATCTTGTTGAAGTCAAGAGTCAGAATTGTGAGGCTTAGTAAACTGGGATATTTTGTCGGCAGTTTTCCAACTGCACGGTCAGGAAAAGAGTCAAGAAGGGAGAGTTGGTTAGGAGTTGGTGACCAGTTGAACTCTTTTACGTAGTAGTGTTATTACTTTAAATCAACCAGGAGATCGATAGCGGCTAGGAAATTCGCAAACGGGAGTTCGGTAGGAACACACTCTACCACGAAGAAGGAGTATAATAGGAATCGGGTGTGGGACCAAAATATGGCAATTTGTGGGGAATTTGCTGCCTGCGGTAAGGAAATTTCGTTCAGCTGGCGTGGACAGCAGGAATGAGGTTTGCTGGCGATCAATGATGCAAGACCAACTGTAACCTTACACAGAATAACTCCGTTCAGTCTGTAATACACAGGGGTGTTTTTGTGTGGGTTTGCCGGTTCGCTTGTGTCAGAGCTAGGCGCCCTTTCTGCAGAGCGTCAGAGGCGGACTTTTACTTACCGGGGTATCACATGTTTCATTGCTGAATGGCATTATGTTGGTTTAGGGTCAGAATCAGGTAGCATGACACCGAGGGCACACGGGCAACAAGCCAGACCGTCTGACGCGCTAGCACGCAGTCGTGACTCCTAAGTCCAGAACAAGAAACATTCTCCCCCGTCTGTGGCCTGAGGACTGTGTCTAGAAGTCAGCACGGTTGTCGCGGTCATTGATCGACCAAGCAGAGAACCGCACGCATACAAGTGCTTGGTGAAATGCGTGGGCATGAAAGTGCAAACGGTCTTGTAGTTGTGGTGGGTCGCGGTTTCTTAAGGTGAAGGTTGTCACGCTTGAGCCGTCTGCATGTCTAAACCTGACCTCACTTTTGGAGGGCCAGATTATTTTGCCTAGCCGACTACTCTTCGCGCGTTCAAACATAATTCTTAAATTTCAGGTAGTAAACGGGTCTAACATGCTGCATGAATTGCCGCGTCCTAGGTAAACGTTTGTGTGAATATAGATGACCCAGCCACGTTATTCGAAGCCTTAGCGATGCAGATCATTTGCACGGGTAGTTGTTTGCATTCCCCTTATTCCATTTTCTTCCCCCGTCCGTCCAGTAGCCTTTTTATCATAATATGATATTGTTATGTCAGGTTTGACCTAGAGAACTCCCTGACTATCACAAATTTTCGAGTGTAGGTAGACTTGTACTCTGTGCGGAGCGTGTGGTGAATAAGTTGGAACAATTAGCCAGATGGACGGCGGTGGACTTTCGTTGATGTAGGGACAGAGTCATGCGTGAGCGCATGTTCGCGGCCGGTTTCGATTTCATTGGCCGATTGAAATACAGTAGGTGGGCTAACTCATGAAAGGTCAACCGTAGAGTTGTAAAATTAATCAGTGTGCGACATATTCTATAATCATGCAGTTACCCCAGAATGCCAGCTTTGGAAAAGAACTTCCTTCAGGCTGCATTATAAACCATTCTCTGCTTACATGACCACGTATGTAGCACGCTTGAATCACTTGCGTATTAAACCTTGTCAGTGCATCTCTCTACCAGTTTGATTAAATGTCTCATTATATCTATAGAAATAACTTCCCGTTATGGTGTCATATGCAGTTATCGCGTTTAATGGTAAGCTGTCACTAAGCGAATAATTTAGTTGATCAAGTTATTAAGCGCTTCCCTTCCTGGGTAAATAATCAAACATCTGTTGCACTACCCGAGTCCACGTTAATAAATTTGGAAAGCCTAGTGGCGAGCGCATCATTTCGGGCTCCGACAACCCAACAGGACATGCTAATAATGAAAGCAATTAGCTGCCTTATCATCAAAAGCAGTGGTCCAACAGATAGCAAATAAAATGAAGCTTAACGCAGTTCAACCAGCTTTTTCCGGTGCCATCATCAATTACTGACACTGGATTACTGAGTTATTAGACATCTTTCTCAAAAATACTGCCTGATTTCACGGAAGAAACTGAACAGCAAACCCTTGTAGTTAAATCAAGCTTTAAAAAATAAGCGAATAAAAACAAACTCCAAACGTATCTATTAATCCAAACTAACAACAATGCCTATCAGACCGTACCTTCAAACATTAACTACTTGCTTTAACGAACCACCTTGTCCTTAACAATAAACACTAACCATCAGCCCTTACGCTAACTGCCAGCCACAATTGAGGATCCACTATCGAATTCTATTTGGATTCGTCAGGCCGTCGTTATCGAATTTCATCAGTTGCATTTAAGTTAGTTGCAGCAGCTCCTCATCAGATCACACGCAGCCTTATCTCTCTCTCGCTCTGCATGGCGTGGGTATGAGTGAGGCACATTCCGCCCAGCACGTCGAGTTCTGTGATCCCTTTTTTGACACTGAGTTTTTAGTTCTGTATGCCGGCAACTGAGGTAACAATGGTCGATTATCTTGTCTGATTCATACAGACACTCCATGTGTGCGCTCCGAAGAGTATCGTTATTAGGAGATGTTGTTTCGTTCCGATTGTCGGCGCGTTGGTTCGCTGCGATGATTCGAGCTTCAAAGGTATTTATACGTGTTGAGTGTTGTCAGAACAAAGTACCTGTATTCGGTCTGCGAAATACATTTTCAGGTATATGTCGTGCCCTTGAAATCCGCCCTATTCGACTGAGTAAGACCTGACTTAGGTTTTACCGAAGTTCCAGTTGTTTTTCGTTTGAGGCCTGTAGGTGTGCATTCTTTAGACACGTCTACTAGAATATGTAGATAATACTTTCACTGCTTGTGGATCGCTGTGGGTCACACGGGGATAGGGCCTACGAACACACCCTTTATTTATTGTTCGCGGCCAGCCACAACTAATGATCCGTCATCGAATTCTATCAGCTTATGAGATCGCATGATAACGTTTCGCATTGTGCGTCGTCTGACCCTTTGCTTTGTCCGTCACTGATTTACTCATTCAGGCTAGCACTCCGACTTTGGGTGTTAATCCCATAAAAATACGTTTATGGAGATTTGGGATCTATGGGAGGTAATACTTTTTTAACAATGGGATGGTGGCAGAGTGGATCTTTATGCCCAAGTATGTTCTGTTCTCTTTAAAAATTGACTTATCTCGGGTCAAACTCGACATGCCTCATGCATCCTCATACTTCCAAAACCATGTGAGGTTACTTTCATAAAAGCATACTATTTTCTATCGTTAAGTACAGCTTTATGTTTGTATTTTTACTTTTGCGGACATTAAGTTGTAGCAATAATATCATTTGTTAGTTTATTTGTCTATGGATAATTTTTTTTCGATAATATTGAAAAAGCCAGGGAGTACAGAGTCATTGTCTAGCTTTCCTTTTACGAAAGTGCATTGTTTCCTCTGAAAGCCCATTGATGATTTCTTTGTCATTATCGTTTAACCGATCCTGTGATTGAATAGTTCTCGAATCACGACATCGGGGGTAGTGGAATATATTTTTCCTCGGTAGTTGGTATCACTCGACCATAATGGCGACGTTGTGTTCCGATGCATCCATTTCTTTCTGACGGTGAGACGGTTGACCGCTGAGGTCTAGGCAACGACCAGACACATGACATTACATAGTTTACCTACTGTTCACTCGTCTTGTGATCTCCAGCGACTTAGGGGACGGGAACGCATCATGGGAATGACTAGACTGTGAGCTGTCCAGCAGTCTACGTTGTAGATTCTCTCAGCCATCAGCAAATCACGACGGAAAAGTCTTTGGACGAGAATATTGTGCGGCAGTTTCCAAAACCGCAAATGAGATGCATCAATGTTTCGCTTTCCTTTGTCGTAATACGGCAAGTGGTGCTGGTGAGATAGAGCCAGTATTCTGCGCAGAAGGTTCGCAGAAGGTGTGGGCCGTGTTGGATATGGACGTCGATTGCATAGGGACCTAGACAGCAAGGTCTGTTTCGGGGCGCGCAATGATTTCCCCTAGGACAAGCAAGCTCATCGGCCTTCGGCACAATCGCCAGGGGAGCGCATAGCAATTAGTGTATTTGTAGTAAACGACAGACGACCAGAAAACTCCATGTAGAAGGTCCAGCTGAAACGAAAAATAGTTAAATTGCGAAAATATTGCTTGCGGTTTTAGTAAGGAGACTTCATAAATCTGGTAAGGGAACAGAAATGTGAAAGAGGTGTGGATTTTCCATATGGGTTAAGTTTGACGCACAAAAACGAGCTGTTGAAATCATGTTAGTAGTATATTTATAGTCATTTCAGTTATCCAGCATTTCAGGTTGCATTTAAGCAGGTGAGTATCCAGTTGTATCTTAAACATACGCACGATACGGCAATTAACAACATACTCCGATAAACAGTTTAATTGGCGAATGACCCTCTGAAAGAAAGGCGAGGAAGATTGATTTGTGTATCACAGTTCCCTTTCAAGCTGGCAATGATGTCGTCTGAGATTAGACTTGGGTGCTATTTCAAAAAAATGTTTCCCTGTCTACATCCAAATTAAGTGCTCTTAGCAACTTAAACGTTGCTATGACGTCACCTCTGTCCTACCTGTAGAGGAGGGATAGAGTCTCACATCCGTCCGGCGCTGTTCGTACGTAAACCTTTTAAGGCCATGAACAGCTTTTGTAGCGCGCCATTGTATATACTTCCGAAGCCACGGCCGCCAGGCCTGTATCGCATATTCTAAGTGTGGCCGCACAAATATCCCACATAATTTGTGTCGCGGTATTTTTAACACCGTTGCCTACTGTCTTGCGTGGTTGTTTAATCAACGATTGCACTCTCCCAGCTCAATCGAAGTTTGTCCTGAAGACTCTGTCTCCTTGCCGATTAAATGCACCTCAGCGGTAATTCTTTTTCGTTTGTTGGAGAACTGAATTTGCCTTACCTAATCCCTAAGAGGAAATGATCTACCAAGTGATCTTATAAACTTTTGCTGGGAACATTATTGTACTTAGTATCAGACTAGTGCCCGGCAAATGACACAATTCAGGGAAGCCCTGGGATGAAACACCGGTCAGTTATCTGATGCGCGTAGTGGCGAAATAGCTATCAGAGTCAGAGTCCTCATCTACACGTACCACTTTCGCTACCTGACCATTAAACACATGGCCCTTCAGCATTTCGCGGAATAGGTGTATGCGGCCTGGATCTCACATGTATAATAGTACATAAAAACCACCTTATAAAGTAACTATCATCCCTAGTTGCCGAGTTGATCATAGTCTCCCTCCAGGTCGCAGTAGAATGCTCCCCGTGGAGAGGCACTTCACATTGTCCTCTCCACTGAGTAAAAAAATGTTAATCCACTGCCAGCGCAGTCTTAGGGGTGAAGTCATGTGACCTCTCTTCGCATTGGCAGGCGAAAGGACGCGTTGGTCAGCCTGAGGGGGAAAGGAGCAAAATTACCGGGTGCGAGGACGCACACAACGTCAGACACCCTCATTTGATCCAGGCCGTCGACCGAGACGGTTACTAAGGATGTGGACCCTAGGATGAGTCTAGCTTCGGAAAAACACGCGAGATATTTGGATATAAGTTAATGGCAGTTCGGAGTAGTCATTATTTGCATGCTAGCAAACCATTTTTTGGCAACATGTAATAGCCGCAGTCATTTCCTAAATCGCTTCGGCAATTCCCACTTGCTTTTTCAGCCAAATGTGATTGACATCAAAGGTTAAAGACACGGTGACTTTTAAAATGAACTTCGAATGATACGTCTGAGGCTTTATAAAAAGTGTCTACACAGTCAGCCACAGTCAGCCATAAGAGGGCATTGGGGAACAAGATAATCCGATGTATTGCATGCGAATAAAAGTGAACTAAAACACGAGGGACGTTTTGGTTGTAACACTTTACGAAAATAACAAAGAGGGTATTTTTTTAGCTGGCTTTTCAGAGAAAAAACGGAATGGATACCCGCACGCACCGGGGATACGAGGTGCATATCGCCTTTGGCCTTCATATTTAACAAGCTGAATTCACATTAGGTAATGGATACATCAAATGCAAATTTTAAACCAACGGATCATAGAGTTCTGTGTTATGTGTGACTGACCCGCCGTGTGAAATTCTGCAACTACAGAATTCCCTATGTGTGGCTACCAGAATCACTACAGGTTCTACTTAGTTCCACAAAACCAAAGTATTACCACATATATGTTTTGAAATTCATCACACTTCCTTTCCTATTTCGTTAATTGTTGACTACATTTCTTAAAATGCAACTGTCTATTAGAAATGACTACTTAGGTGGAGTTATAGAATTGATTATCGGGCTGTATAGCCGCAGATTATTTCGATAACGACATAATGCCGTATTTCAATTGGGCCTCCTTCAGGTCATCTGTAAACAACTGCACACAGTAAAAATGGCAATTTAATTAATTTCATTAATTCCTGCAGATGCATTTAGAATTTAAAGCGTGTGCACAAGGCATGCCATTTTGTACTCCCCAAAATTCATACCCTTGTGTATATTGTTTATAAAAAATATTTAAATGCCACTCAAACCTGGCATACTCATATGTATAAATTATGTTGAGAGTTTTATATATGAGGGTCAATCTGATCACTTTACCCAAATAATCTTTTCGCTGAAGATTGTTTTTCGAAATTTCGGTTAATATTTTCATGGGACGGCCAATCTGTTATACGCAGGTGGTGACTAGTTGATAATTAAAATTAACGCATACATGCCTACATCGTTTGTAATGACAAGGCCAAGTGGGCAGGTGAAAGCATAAGTGCACTGCGTTTTACCTACAATGGTTAAACGGGAATACATGGATGTTACCATACATCATCACAGAGGGCAGGTTTTAAAATAAGTTAATGATCGAATCTGCCGTTTAAGCAGACGGAGAAGTAGGTAAATGTTAGTGTATGTGTGTTAGCTTTGCCTCCGTTAATGGCAATTATTACGACCTGTCTGTGTTACTATTAAAGTTTAATCGAAATTAACCGGAGGAAATGAAAATCAACTAAATGTTTAACTCAAGTGATAGCATATATGTGTATGAGGAGATAGCTGAATATTTGATAAACAAATCGAACATCTTGTATGGACAGTAAGAATTTGAAGACTGACAAATCCCAAGAGTACTTTCAACAAGCGTCAGCCAATGAGACTCTCATGTTGCTTGTCAGCATGCATTTGCTTTTGTGTACAGAAGAGTCTTGAATATGTTATGCACAATGCAGAATAAAATGAAGGTGGTGCTACTGTTCGTTGTGTCGGTTCGGTCATGTTATCGGCTGCCAAATACGATACTGCATGTCCTTTTAGACAAGTATCTACTAAATGAAACATCAATGTTTTGCAAATGATGAATGCTGCGTCATTTTTCTGCGAAATGTCAGCAGTGTGGAATGATTGTTTACTAAATGCCTGTACGAATTTTAACATGTTACAACGATAGGGCGACTCGCACTTCTGTTTGACGTGCAACTTAGACGATAATATTGACTAACAAATATATTTGGCTTTTCTTCATTACTCCCAGTGCTTTAAATGTTGCAGACCAACAAGGAACGATAACTTTGACGCAGATAATATACTTTGGCCATACTTTTTATTGTAGTCTTTACATAAAATTGCAAACTTTCTTCTCGTTATGGTTTAAATTTGTGTTTCAGTATGTGATTTTCCGACCTTTTGCACTGCCTTCTGCTACAAGTGAAAGAATTTCAAAATTTTATATTGCATTTCAGACAGCAAATACTTTCCTATTTGTTACCAGTCTGTAGATATTTGTGCATTTGTGGAGATCAGCATGCATTGATTTCCCCCTTACCATCATTTCCGTTGATGGGGAATAACATGCCGTTAAATTTCGACTGAAAACCTCCGCCCTCGTCAAAACCACAAACTGCAATCTGCTAAGATTTGTACACTGAGCAAAACTCATTGATTATCGCTGTTATCTTACTTTCTCAAAGGTTCATCTTAGAGTGAAAACAAAGGTAACCACTTGACGCAGCTACTCTTTGGAAAACCTCCCAGTATCTTCGTACTATTAATATGTTTACGTATCATCGTAAGAGAATCCTGCTAAACGTATTTATCGCAGTCAAGTTCAATCTCTTGAACTCTCTTTGTTCTTCTTGTGTAACAGAGATGAGCGAGATGAGCGACTTCGATTTGGATACCCTAACCGACGACGCTTACGTAACTTATTTGTTCGACGCCACCATGATAAAAACATTACGTATTCGAAAGTTGAAATTTGTTGATTTACCTCAGATTAAGCACAGCTCTTATGAAATAACGTTTGGCCTGACGAATGGGCAACGAAAAACCACATCACGAATGGGAATAATGGCACAAAATGCGTACACCATGGTGGATAGTGCTCGCTGTATTGTTTCAGCAGGAGCGCGTTGACGGTTGCCCCAACAATTGGCCATTTTGATAAACAGTTTTAATATTTAAAGCCCGGGATTAGCTTCTTTATTCACCCATGTCGGGAATGTCTTTGATTCAAACCGAACACCTTCTGGATTATAACCTTATCTATATCACTACTGCATGCGTTAATCTTTATCCTAAACCCAAGACTCAATTCAGTCTACAACTGCATAGCCCGTCGTCTAATATTTGTCTCGTCAACTATATAAGTTTCTGATGACTTCGTTGATCGCTGGATGATAATACAGACTGTCTTGCTATGCAGAAGCGTATGCGAACAAAATGCAAACATCGTCCGACGTGAAAAAGTATGTCGTGGTTCTGCTGGAGAATCATCCAACCAGGGACAGTTGTGTTTTGTGTCTCATACCGTCTACTCTGGGCGATTAAGATGCGCGGATAGATATCCTCCACAGACTCCTTATTTACGTTGGAATTGCAGTAATTACAATTTTTAAATGGTTTCATGCTGCCGGGCCGATCGGAAACTACTTAATTTTAAAGATGCTGTTATAGGCATGTGATTTTGTGCTTTTAATGGGCACTATTTTAGTGAAGTTGATGCACAATTTTCGTTTGCTTGAGACTATGTAGAGTTTCAGATCGGCATCGAACTATCGACATATGCTTCATGAGTTTCAGATATTTCAATCATTTGTTCAGAAATGCAAATCTTTAATTCTGCGTTTATAGTAAGCTTCAAATGAAGATACTTCTTCAAAATATTTGGATAAAAAAGCGCATATTTAGACGGTATTTTAATTAAAATGCCCGTCTAAGTAACCTGCAATGACTTACCTAAGCATGTAATTGTTGGTTTCTTGTTCGTTCAGCACCTGTACTGCGTATGCGCAGAAGTCAGGCTACAGGGAAAATACGGTTTTATACGTTCACAACCAATGGCGAATTTTTGGTTACAGTTATTTTTGTGTCAAACAATAAATGTTTTTTATAGTACGACAATTTTGGGCAAGTTGAACAAAGGATTACCTGTGTGTGAAATAATACTGCACTTAGGGCTATAAAATCGAACAGATCTGAAAAATCCATTTTGACAAATCGATAAAACATCTGGTTCTCTAAAAATAAGTAATGTGTTCGAAGTGGCCAAACTATGAAAAATCGGCGCCTAGGTACGAGTTGAACCCAGAACAGTAACAGGAAGCTTTGGCACAGCCAAAATTGTAAAGGCCCAAACTACAATGTCTCTTCGGTAGACGTTAGTATAATTGAACTTGGGTCGATTTAGGCGCCCAACCAACTGCGACTACTACTGGGATTCACAAAATGTGGCAAAGTCACCTGACTGTCCAAACGAGATTTTCTAATAAATCCACCCAGATTCTACCAAGCGCTCACTAATGAAATATTTGATATTTTTTCGTATCTATACTGCTTGTTATAGCCAGATATCCAGTGTCCCAAAGTGGATACCTAGCCACGTAAGTACTCATAAGACATCTTGTTTTTTTGAGACATAATGTTTATGGTTGACCCACTTCATCTGATCAACCGTCTGCGGACTAGTTGGGAAAATAAAGACTGACAGTTGCGCACGCTCTGGAGTCAACAATTGAAAGTCCTGTTGTCTATCAATCCTTAATCATGTAGGCCACATCACTCACCGACCTGGTACTCTACCTATACGTCAACATTGGGGCAGGCTGCCACACAAATACGAGCTGCGAATTAAACAGCGGAATGCTTACTGGGCGCACGTATATTCATAATTCTTTCAGCCTAACATATGTTCTCTGTAAACAGGAGAAACACAGTTTACACTCTTCATTCAAATAACTATTTCTGGCCACAAGTGTGTTGACGTATATCAGTAGCTGGAGCAAGCGACGCAAAATAAACATGATGTCAGGCTGCGTATGGTCTAAAATGCTAGAAATTTCTTTAAGCAATCAATTATCTCAGACAGGCAATTGACCCAATTGACACACCAGCATTACACTGAAATTCAGCCTCATCACTGGAATCGAGTGTCATTTCAGCAAGACCAACCATTTCTGGAAGAAAAACAATATCAGACAAGGGCACATGCACTCGAGGCTGATGTCCGGCTAAATTTAAATCTTCTTAGTGATCCTAAATTTTGGGAAAGCTTCGATTTCAGCTGCTCAAAGGTTTGGACCAATCCGATCACTTGCCTTCGGGTCACCGAGGCTGCGACTACCTCTTATGATGGCCGCTCGCAGAAGTTCAAAATCTCTGGACAATGAACAATGTGTTCGGATGCTCGAAACTTCTTCTTCTTTTTCTTTTTTTTCTTCTTCTTCTTCTTCTTTTACTTCTTTCACTGTTCTCTCTTAATTGCACGCAGTATGCGCATTTTTTTATAACAACGTAGTTAATCAATGGAAGCGGCTATTCGGGATATATTTTTGTTTTTTTATTTTTATGAACAATTCGCATAAATCGCACTATTGTTGGAGCATCAAATAAGTGTCCACAGACTAGTTGGGAAAATGAGGACTGACCCTTGTGCACGCACTGACGTCCACAATTGAGTTTTTTTATTTCTGATCAATCTTGCAGCAAGTAGGCAACCTCACGCGCTTACACCTTAGCTTTAAAACCTCACGTATTAATAAGGCTATTACAAAAATATAAGTCGCACACACGGCAGAAAAAATTCCTTTAATACCTGCTGAGCGTGTGTACGTCAATTTTATTTATTATTCTCTCAGCTCAGCATATTACCTCTGAGATCACGATAAAACGGTACGGGGTCTTTACTTAACTAGGTAGTTTTAATCAAGACTGCGATGTGGTATTTCAGTATTTCGAGAAATCAACGCAAACTCAGCGTGATGCCAGGAGTTGTACACCACAAGTCCTTGACGCCTTCTTTGAGCAATTGGGTATATCATGCAAGCAATATGCCCGCTTGGCACACCGATTTTTGACTAATACTCTATGTTATCTCCTGAATTAAGCGCAGTTTCAGCAAAGCCATACAAGGCAATTAAACAAAGAACACTAGACAGGGACGCATGGATTCGAAGATGCTGTGAATAAAGGTGGCGAGATGGCCGCTTTCGGCCTCCCACATCAAAGAAGGTGAACAATTGCGGACATACACTACAATGAAATCGAACAGTTTTATGCTGGAAGGTGCGTCAACAGCAACAAGGCTGTGTGGTGGATACCTTCATTCCCCATCCAGGAGCGAAGTCCAGGTGTTTTTCACTTGCAGAACAGTTAGAGAATGGGCAATGCGTTTACCTTACCAAAGCAAACGCGCAACAGGTTGCCTAAGGTCCACCGGCAACAAAATAAACTGCATTCTCCACGTTAAGCCACACTGACGCGTCTGCGAAAACGCGCCGTATTCAGAAGTGCCTACCTGTTACACAGGGAATGTGTGTAGAAAATCATTCGAACAAAGCAAAGGAGGAGAGCGAGTGGACGAAAACCCCGGCATACTCAAGGACTTGCGATAGGCAGACTGCACGCTGTGCATCCCAATCTTACTTCGCATGGTGCTGATGAATGTGCCACGTCCAACGTCTTTCCAGCAATTGAAATCTGTCGACGGCGCTTCGCATACCACTTTCAGCAGTGCGTGCCAGGCTCTTCAGTTACTGGAGAACGATCGACAGTGGGAAGTATGCATTAATGGCGCCTGCAACATCTCCCATCCATATTGAATCCATGCATTTTTGCAGTCATGTTGACCGTATACACTCCTCAACTTCAACAGGTTTTTCGGGAGAAATATAACTTGATCTAATAAATGACATAGCCTAGCACATGAATCCCCGGAATAGCTGCAACTTTGCTACCTGGCAGAAAAACTGCTCATTCAGCTTCGAAATTACGTTTGAACGCGCAATGAATTGAAACTCCCGCGTGTAACATTTTCAAATCATCCGGCTTGGTTAAGGTACTGCAGAAACGTTACGTCGTCACGCACTGGATTTAGCATCTTAACGTCGAAGTGATATCCATGGGTTCCATCCCTATAAGTAAACGTACGTTGAATTGGAACCGGTCTCCGACTGGCGGTATATATGGTATCACCTTACCCTAAAAACATTAGTTTTCCAACGGTTTTTGTCGTTCCGTCGTCTACAACAGCACCACGCGACGTGAATGCTAAGCACGGAGTCGTGTTTGACCCTGGTCCGCTGTTTCTCGCCGGCGTCTTTCAGCCACTCTCAGCTTGTCGATTGGTTGAGAACGAAGAAGGCCTGAAGCTGCAGAACGCGGTAGCTGTGACCGCAACCGGGCTTCCGCAAGCCGAGCTGCACAATAATGAGCTGAAATTGGGCGACAGCCCCATTAGGTGGGTCGTGCGAGGGGGAGGGGTCTGGTGTTAATAGCATCCAGTCCTTACGCCCGAGAATACCCGTGGCAGCGGTGACGGCCCTATTATGTGGATTGTGGGAAAATTTTAAGTGGCGTCCATAGGCTCTGTGCTTTTTTTGTTTCAGGAGTGGTTTGCCCTGGCAGCGCATATTTCATTGGCCCAGAGAGGGTGGCGGGCCTGCTCAAGTGCCTGCAGGGTAGGTGGTGGGGTGAGCGCAGCTGTCGGGCGGAGCAAGTGCGTTTGAGCGAATGTCGGTCAAGTGGCCACAGTCTGGGCGCACATGTGTCCGCGCGGACAAAGGTCAAGTGGCCGCAGCAGGTGGCGTTCTTATACCGAAAAAAATCTGGATTTTTACCCATCACAGGCATACCATCGACATACTTAAAAAATTGAACAGACAAAAAACCAGCCCTATGCGCTAGATGTGTTGTGTCCAAATTTCTGCGCTATCGGTGCAGTTCTTTCGGAGATTACCTATAACACAGAAGAAAAACCTTCCACTTATATATATATATATATAGGCAGAAAAGTATTACCGACAAAGACAAGGGAGACTGGAATGGCCATTTCTGGCTTATTAGCCGTCGTCAGCCAGCCATACCC
>CACRXP010000623.1:343134-390292 GCA_902702965.1 Spirometra erinaceieuropaei | reverse complement strand
CGAAGAGTTACCGAAAACACGTGTTTGCCAACTTGACTTTTCAAGTGTAACATGGGAATATTTGCGGAACATAAACAGATTACTCCGTACACATCAAGTTCTAGATCTCTAGGTAATCTGCTTCACAGAATAAGGAAAAGAAGCTGAAAGAATCAAAATCCCACACACACCCTACTCCTGCCTCAACAGACGAACCAACTCAACAAATAGAAGACCTCACATACCTGATTCTTCTCCTCAGGGGGAAGTGCATTAAAGGAAGCCGGTGCCCTTTTAGGGGGCAGATTCTGTGGTGCTGCGTGCTGCACGGAAAGCAACGGGTTCGCACCGGCCCGATTAAAAGGGGCGCTTACGGAGGAGTTGGAGGAGGTCGGGGGAACCGAAGCGGATAATGGAATAAGGGGCTGCATATTAGCGCCAACATCGACGTGGGGAGGTTGAGGAGGGTAGGATGGAGCGGCAAGCACAAGGTGGTCTGGATGATGATGATGATGTTGATTCGAACCGCTGATGTCCGTAGCGGCGGGTGTAGCCTTGTCTAAATCAACGGCCGAAAGTAGTTGTTTTTTGTCCTGGTAAAAGTCCCGCAGACCCATTGAAAGTGCTGCCATTCGGTGCTCAAGAGTGGAGACGACTGCTTGGACATGTCTCGAAACCTGTGGGCGGTTCGCTACCTCCTGAAGGACTTGCGGTGTGAGCTTTAGCAGCTGCTGCAGATAGCTGTTAATGGATACAACCTCTGATTGAAGAGCATGGGCACCGAGTGATAGGGCCTCCGCGATCTGAACAGGGTGACCTTCAGGATTAGCTGAGGAGTCTTTCAGACTGTTCAGTTTGCCTTCGGCGTCGTTAAGTCGAACTTGAATGTGTCGTGCTGATGGCAAAAACTGTCCTCGGTAGAGAGAGGAAAGAGGGATTTTGTAGGCAGCAGCGGCTGCACTGAGACGGGGTTTTAGTCTAGCTCGACCCGACATCACTTTCTGATGGAACAGCTGGGCGCATTTGACAAGCTCTGCAGAACGATCACAGTAGTCAACGGACATGGCGATCGAGCGGACACAGAACCTGAAAGTTAAAGGATGTCCATTGGTGTTTACCAATGCGTGCGGAAGAAAAAAACACTGAAAAAGAAGGCATTCCGTAAAGAGTCAAGTGCAAATATGGTAAAGAAAGCGCTGAGACTAAACACAGGACTAAGACAAGTAAGTCCAGCAGCTAGAAGATATTCAGACAAGAAACGACAGCTTTACCGATGCTTGTATACAGTCAAACAAAGTGAGGTCGTTTTACAGTTAGAGGGTAAAAAAGTACGCATGAAGTTTAGTGGCCCATATGGAAGGACAAAACCAGTTGCGTACATTAAAATCGGCAATCGGCATCAGACTCAGGCTTCTTACGATCCTCAACGAATGAAAAAAAACTTAGAGATGCAGCAGAACTCCGACCAAAGCCCGGTTGTGTTTGCTGCCTTGGTAGAACCTGGAACTTTCACTTCGTACACTATGACCAGAGATCATTCAACCAGCCTCAATTTTCATGACGTACCGGCGAATCTGTGTGTTCTTTAGTGTAATAATTTGCTTGAATCGAAAGTCAAAGTGGAAGTGACACAGAAGGTACTTAGTAGCGGTCTATGATCATTATGTTACGGTGCAGTCATTTGACTTTGTGAGAGCCACGCGGGGGATGCGCTGAACGAATACGGGGGCCAGATCTGGGTCCAGCACATGGTACTGGGCTGCGCACCCATCAAAGATGCCGCACGCCTTGGCGCGAATTCACGCCGCGCCAGCCATCTGCACCCCATCTCACCTCATGGCTCCCTAACTCCACCTTGACACCGAGCCCAGGTGACAGAGGGGAGCGCGACAGATGCAGCGCAAGTCTACTATCATTATAGACTAATTCGCGCGCAGGTCGCCGTCTCCATGCTCCCCCTCCTGTGGGGCACACGGTGGACATCGTCATCCGTCACAGTCGAACTGTCAGGCCACACCTAACTCCGACGTTGCCGGCCAACGACTGCTTAGTTGCTAGACGCAAGAGTCAGTTCGTTTATACAACCAGTGTTCGCTGAAGACCACTCACCTATCTGCCACTTCGAGTGACCAGCGACAGCAATGACAAACAGATCCGTCTTTCGGGCACCACGACATGCGAGGAAGGGGGAAAACACCCGTATTTCGTCACCGAAAGATAGCCTCCGCTTAATTTACTTATATGAAACAACAATCGGTCTTTGTCGATTAAATTGCCTCCGGTGTTTACCATCACCAATGCAGACAACCGTTTCATGCTTTCCCCACCATCGTAGAAGATAAAATAAAATTAGCCGGGCGTCACCTCCCGATTAACCGGTGTAGAAAACAGGCCAGACTTAAGCACCCGTCTGGCATATGCATTACCCCGTCAAGATAGCATATCTGTCAGCCAATTTGACTATAGAGGACTGAATATAGTAGGTGGGCTAACTCATGGAATGTCAACCGAAATTCCGAAATGCGTTTTCGTTTCGAAAAGATTGATTAAGTAGGGTTGGAGAACTAATCATCAAGCAGCATAATTCTATAATAATTCAGCTACCCCAGGATGCCGGCTGCCCAAAGAACTTCTTTCCAGCAGCATGCAAAAGCTATACTCCGCAAAAAATGACTACTTAAATAGCATGCATTTTCCCATTGATTTTCAATGCCCTTAAAAATTCAATTATATATCATGGAAAACACGCAAAAACAATATTCCTTTTTTTACTCATTCGGTAGAAAATTACGTCTTCTTCCAATTTTATACTCGAAAGAAGGGTATAATTCGGTTTTAAAAAAGTTTATAATTGTGGGACTTCTAAGTACCGTGAAATGGGCGTTCATAAATTATCGTGTCTCTGAATTTACCAATGTGGCTTGTAAAGTTAACAATATGGATCAAATCGACTGCTAAATTTTATGAACCCTATATAATCCACCTTTATTACCGTAGAGAAATGTGTGGTTTTCCGTACGCTGAAAATATACGGCCTGTAGTTGGAAACCCTGAAACCAAGTGCAACGGTAGAGCGGGTTCAAAATTGTCCGGGAATTAAAAATGTTTTTGAAAACCGAATTATACCCTTCCTTCGAGTATAAGATTGGAAGAGGATGTCATTATCTACCGAGTGAGCGAAAGAATGAGTATTTTTATGCATGCTTTCCACGAAATATAATCGGACTTTTAGGTGCATCGAAACCAATTCATGCTACTTAAGTAATCGTTTTTTGCAGTGTAGTTTTTGCATGCAGCCGGAAGAAGCTCTTTCGAAAGCTGGCATCCTGAGGTAACTGAAATATTATAGAATTATGTTGCAGCTGGCTAGTTTTACAACCCTACTTAATCAATCTTTTCGGAACGAAAACGCATTTTGGAATTCCGGTCGATATTTCATGAGTTAGCCCACCTACTGTATCTACAGTCAGTAGCCTTTTGCAGGTACTGTCACTTTGAAAAGATACGTCCCGCTAGAGATGCTGTATGGCCCGAAAACTCTACATTACAGAAGCCAGAGGTGCGCATAAGCAAGATTTTCGTCCGACTGAAGAGCAGAGCATGAGTGTGCCGGAAATATTTTCGCTCGCACCCTCCTCAACCGTCTCAGCAACCATCTAAAACAAGGACCCCTGCCGGAATGCCAATGTGGCTTTCGCCGTCATTGCGGCACCCCCGACATGATCTTCGTCGCCCGCCAACTACAGGAGAAGTGTCAGGATACGCAGACTCATCTCTACTCTACCTTCGTGGAGCTGACGAAGGCCTTCGACACAGTGAATCGCGCGGGACTGTAAAAAATCATGCAGAAATTCGGCTGTCCTAAACGACTCACTCACATGGTGCGTCAGCTTCATGATGGCATGGCGGCGCGTGTCACGGACAATGAAGCTGCCTCAGAGGCATTCACAGTGACCAACAGAGTGAAGCAGGGCTGCTTCCTCGAGCCTACCCTCTGTCATGCTGATGGACGCCTACGTAATGAGTGTCCCCGGATCAGCGTCGCTTACAGGACGGTCAACTCTTCAATCAGCGGCGGATGCACTTCCAGTCGCGTGTATCCACAACTACCGCCCATGAACTTCCCTTCGTCGACGACTGTGCTGTCAACGCCCCCTCAGAAGGGGGAATGCAAAGGAGCATGGATCTCTTTGTCGGCGCCTGCGACAACGGCCTGGTCACCAACAGAGAGAAGACGGTGGTTATGCAACAACCGCCACGCGACGCTGTCTACAACACATCCTAAATCAACGTGGACGGTGCCCAGCTGCAATACGTGGACAACTTCACCTGCCTGGGTGGCACCCTTTTTCACAGCATCAAAATCGACGACGCCGGATCCCGAAGACCTGCAAAGGCTTCGGTCACTTTCAGAACACCGTCTGAAAACGTCACGGTTTCCACCTCAGCACCAAACTCAAGATGTACAAAGTGGTCATCCTGCCGACGCTGCTGTATGGAGCGGAGACCTGGACGGCGTACAGGAAGCAGGCTCGGAGACTCAACCACTTCCACCTCAGCTGTCTTTGGCGGATACTAAGACTGAGGTGACGAGATCGGATTCGGGACACGGACCTACTGAAACGGACGGGAATCCCCCATATCCACGCCATGCTGAGACAACTGCAACTGCGCCGGAGCGGACAGCTCGTGCAGATGGACGAAGAGTGGCTACCCAGACGACTCTTCTGTTGAGATGTCACCACAGGTTCCTGCCGACACGGCGAACAATGCCGGCTCTAAAAGGACACTTCAAAGACTTTCTTGAAGCGACCGCAGATCAACCCGGCCAACTGGGAAGATCTCGCCCTAAACCGACCGACCTGCAGTAGAACAGAGAAGGCAGGCGCCGCAATCTCCGAAGCTAACAGCATTACCGCCCCCAAAGCCAAACACAAAGCCCGCAAATCTCAACTGTCCTCACCTCGAAACGTCACCGCTCAACCGCCCCCGACCTGCCCACGATGTCGGAGAACGTTCCGGGCACCAATCGGTCTTATTGGACATCTTTGAACTAACTGCAGCAGCCGAAAGACACGACCCGATGTCCCCCCGTCCACTGCCTCAAGCCTCACGCCAACAACCAAAAGTGACCACATTCCTGAACCCTCCATTGTCATCGTTCACCACCGTAACATCCGCTGTGGCGACTCCTGTACCCACCACCACTGCACGCAGTCCTGACACATCGGTAAACATCTGCCTCACCACCGTCAACACCAGCGATGCCGACTTGCTCCATACCTGTCTTCACTGCGATCATATCTTCACCGCACAAATTGGCCCGGTCGGTCACTTGCGAATCCATCGCTCAGAGACTGACAAACCAGTGCCTGGAGCACGGCCGCATCCGCTTTAACTGTCCTCACTGCCTCCGCGCTTTTAGTAACCGCATGGGCCTACTAGGTCACATGCGTATTCACGAAAACCTGCGGTAGACAACCGACGGTTACACCACACCACCACACCTTCCCCCACCAACATCCGCAGCTGCCAACACCATCACAAGCACCCAATTAGTACCTTCTACAAAAGTGCGAAGTGCACTTCTTGGCTTCTTCTCCAAGTGGCTCCTCTGCTGCGTGTAATTCGAGTCCGAGACTGTGTTGGCGCGCCAGGCGCCGTGGCTTGGAAGACTGCCGACTGACGCCTCAAATCATACCACAGAGTCTGCCCAGTTATGTGCGTTTGTGTGGAGTGGCAACCTGGTGGGCTGAGTCAGGCTATCACGGCTCCTTCTTATGTGGTCTGTGACGCTTTCACGTATGTGAAGAGGGAATGCATGTGCTTTATGGGTAGTGCCACTCAGTCGACGACTGTTTGGTTACCTAACCTTAAAGGGTGACGGCCCAGGCAAACGCAAAGCCGCGTGTCACCCTTCTGGGCCCAAAGGTTCGTAAGCGTCTGCTATGCCAGGATCAGCAAACAAAGGCACTCGCAGCCTGGTTTGCGCTGGCAGTTCTCTGAAACCTGATTTCCTACCTGTAGATGCGCTTGCACTCCTGCTGGGTATACAGGTCGCGAACATGGTTGTCCAGTCATTGTCGTCCTTCTGACCCGTTGTGGTTGTTGGTTAAAATCCTGGTCATTTGTCGCGTGGACCAGGGCGTGTGGAGTGGAGCACCAATAAGCGGGTCCGGTTGTGCCATCCACCTGCGCCCTCCCCCTTCCTCGGTCTTTTTGGTTCTGTCTTGACACCGGGTCCAGATAGAGGAGGAGAGAGTGCATTAGATGCTGCGCAAGTCCACGCCCACTATAAACTAATTCACGAGCAAGTCACCCTGCCTGCCTTATCCTGCTGTGGAGTATACGGTGAACATCGTTGAACACGACGGTCGAACTGTCATTTGAAGCATAAAATGCATTCAGAAAACCCCCTGGACAGTGCTTCCCAGATTTTTGTCTGCTTTTACTCATCGAGCAGCTCATGAAGCCTTCAGAGGCAAAATCTGAAATCTTCGGAGGGTAGACCAAACAAAACTCACCCGCGACATTGAGGCGGTATTGAACACAGCGGTGATCCACAGTCTTGTGTTGCTGGAATATGTTTGCCCAGTATCCAAACGGGCAAACTCGGCGACAATGCAGTTACGATATGTTAGTAGGTTCGATGGCATAACACAGGAAACGTTGCCGCCATGAGCCAGCAATTTGCGTTTCCGAATCAGCATGTGACCAGTCATTTGGTCGGCTGACGGGGTACAAATTACGCGAGTAACCCGGCCTTGCTGTCACATACGGAAGACAGGATACACAAATCAATGTGCCACACCGGATCCTAACAGGCGCATTCGGTATGCGCGATCATTATGGGAGACCCAGGTATTCCAAGGTCCGCTCTGCCCGCCAAGTCCTGTTATCAGACAGAAAGTCGCATGTGCGGCTTTCCAACACATTTAACTATGCCCGATACGCCGCACATAATTGAGGAGTAAGTGCATTAATGAGACCTTCGACTCCAAAAACGCCAATCGGAAGGAGAGACCGCTGGACAGATTACAGGCAGTGACATGTCACGTGTCAGCCAATCACCTATAGGTTATAACTTTCAATGTGCCGTCAAGCCATAAATCGGGATAGTAAAATGAACGCATTTCAGTGAGCCAGTCACGCACTCAACAGATAACAGATAACACTATGCATTAATCCTTTTTCACATTTTTTATCGAATAAACTATCTCCGTACTTACACGTCTTCAAAAAAGTTCCCTTGTAGGGGTTAAAAGCGTTCTAAAGTGGACAACAGGAGGCAAAGTAGGCCGGGATTGGGGTGACTAAGGCGAACAGACGATAAGAAAATTATATATGGGTGTAAGAAGAAGAAACCGCATCATGCGCATTACCTAACGTGTCCCTATCGCCGATTTCGTAGTATCTCGAAAAATAGATATCGTCTCGATATCTAGGCCGCGGACAAAGTCGATATATACTGGATATAGGTATCTCGAAAAATAGATATCTAATAGATATCGTCTCGATATAGTTTGCTACTAGGGAAATTATGTGGAAAAGACGTTTTGGTATAGGTTGACATTGAGATGCGCCTTCTAATATTATATAGAAACATCAATCACAACTTTGGATTTTAGTTGAAAAGACTATACACTTATATATCTACAAGGACACCTCAGAGTAGAGGACAAAATGCCTCGAAGAGACCGCCCAGCAAATCACCCACCTGGCGAGCTTGAAGAGACCGCCACTCTGGTGGAGATTAGCGATTGGGTAATTCGCTTAATCACGCAGGATCAATATTGTGGAGGAACGAGTTAAAGCCAAAGTCCATAAAACTGCGATTAGAAAGATGCCTTCCTGAGAGCCTTTGCGGGTATCTTGCATCCGAACTAGATATTTAAGCGCTTATCGCAAAGACAGAAAGAAGTGGCCTGGGGACGACTTAACATGAAGAACAAACCACAAGTAACTAATCATCCGGCGAAAGCTTAGCGATGAGCATTGAGAAGCGAAAGTGGGCCCTTGAAGATGGAAACCGAGGGCATGACGCGTTAAGGATAGTCGTTCAGACTACCCGACGTCTTAACCAATTAAAAAATTAGGACAACTGAAAAGGAAAGAAAAAAAATGCAGAACGAATGTGTCATTTGCAGCTTCGTGCATAAGAGGGAGTAAAGCGCCATCGATTTGTAATATTCTGTACGTAAGATTGGTGGGTAACAGGCGTTGCCTCGTGAAATCACCTAGATACATCTTAATAGTCATTTATAATGTGCGGGTCCTATACTCCTTGGCTTCTAATTACAGTCTAGACGTTTTCGAAGGCGGATAAAATGACTATCTCCCTGTTAAGCGAATTGTTGATGCTGCTGAAAAGACGATTTCATGCCGTTTGTCAAGAACGTGAGACATTCACCCGTTTCACCTGCCTCTACTGCCCACACTGTACACGCACATTCACTCACCGCACGGGTCTATTCGGTCGTATGTGTATCCACGGAAACGGGCGATTAACACACATCCAGCATATCCGACAACAGTCCGACTTCGAGTATTAAGAACTAATCACCCATCAACACGGCCACGACTAATAGCCACATCCCCTCGTCCGATCCTACAGTCGCTAACCTGTCCTGCCCTCACAGCCACTGCCTGTCGATCAGCTGCGAAACCATTGCACAGAGACCAGTGAAAGAGTGTCCGGAGAACCAACATACACAAACCGTACCTGCCTCAACTGCCCATTTGGTCCACGCACATCCCCTCACCACATGGACCTTCATGGAAACCTGAGGTAAGTCACCGCATACGCAACTATATTATCACACATTATCCCGCCATCCTCGAAAGTCCCGCAACATTTGTACCCCTCACATTAGTGTGAAGTACGCTTTTCGGTACCCTTATCCATGTGGCTCCTCTGATGCATTTGAGAAGCGACCGTTCTATCCCCTTGCTTGTACATCTTCGGTGGGCACATCTGAGGGATCAGGTCGTGCATATGACACACACAGACAGGCCCTCAGGTTTTATCAGCCGCTACGACCACTTCCGGCATCAGATATCTGGCCAGTTCGACATCTCACTGGTGCCTGGGAATGGAAAGAGAGAAAAAGGTCTACTTATTTACGCAATTTTCTAAATAAAACAGTCTGACGCGCCTAAAATTATCACGGTGCGCTAAAAGCCGTGACGTCGAAGGCTGCCAAATGACGGGTTAAGCTGAACCCTGCAGCAGGCCAGCGTGTGTTTGTGTGGAGTAGCGAAGTAGTGAACTGAGAATCAGGCTGCAATCGCTGTTTCTTAATGTGGCCTCTATGGCAGTTCTATTCTGTGGGATCCGAGCCATATATGACGTCGTGCCTAGGGGCGGCTCCGGGCGCGCCAGCCACCTGCACAATTTCCCACATCCAGCCTTCTTGACTCAGTCATGGCACCGGTCTCAGGTGGAGGAAAAGGAGGAAAGTCCACTATTGCTGCAAACTACTTCCCGCGCAAGCCACCGTCCCTGCTCTCATGCCTTTGTTGAACCCACGGTGGACCTCGTCGAAATCGACGATCGAAGAGACATGCAAGCCCCTGAACGGACATGGGCCGATACCGGTTTAAAATTTCTGATCTATAATTCGGGCAAATAGGCCTTCCAGTGGCGAGCCGTTAGTTCGAAGCCATATAAGGATCACGTAGAGTACCAGGAGGTTACTTTTCTTACTCTATAGGGCGAGTAGGGTTTAGAGCAGGTTGCTGCTAGATCACTCTAGGCTTCCGAATTTGTTTTTAGCAGCCTTTACAGAAGAAATGTGACTGCTGTCAGTTATATCTGGCTGATAACTTTGTAACTCTATGTTTTTTTGCAGATTTTAACTCTCAGTAGTCATGAAACTCTAAGTGGTCGGTAGCCTTTTATTTGTAGCACAGCTGGTTAATAATATTGCAATTTTTTGTGATATGGATAGTGCATGGCCGTTCCTTGCATATATCGGCCCTTTAGAAGCAATTGTATGGGTAAGAAAATTCCCTCTTTTTGCTTTCGGGAGACTGCCTAGACTGGACTACCTGTTGACATGTACGCCGTTTGTCCCACCGTTTAACAGGTGTGAATAAAGATAAATGGTGGGAAAACGGCTGGGATTTCAGCAGATGGTCCACTTTATCTCAGGCGTCCAAAACAAATAACGGGGGTTAATTTAATTTTTCGACTGATTCTACAGGGTGACCTGCATATCGAACGTACCCGCGCTTTCAGTACTGCAAAACTGCCGAATTGTATTCTAACCTTGGTGTCGTTGGCAAAAAACGAAAACATTAAACGTAATCTATCCTCCTAAACAGGATGCTTTCATTCCCTTGACGGTATTTAGCCAATGAATAATATCACAACAGTTTTGGACATGTTTGAGAAGTCGAATTAATGTTATGTTCAACACTATTTAAATGCTTTTTTACTTGAAAAGCTGAAATATCGGTTATGTGGCACGCTTTGGTTCACCTCTACAGCATTTGTACTTCAGCATTTAAGCAAATTAATGCTATTTGCTGAGTCAATCTTAACTTTCGTAAAGCTTTGGGGTAATGGAGCACAATTCTTTTGTACTCAAACATCTTTCTCCAAGGATACGTTACAAGCTCAAAAATGTAGTCATCTAATATCTTAGATGTCACGCATACTAAGACAGAACTTCATTTTTCCTACCAGGTTCAGACGCTAACAGAACAGAATTCGTCATCCTGGTTTGATCGGAGACCTTTGTTTTGTCTTTCTTTCAACAATTGGTGTGATCTGTCTTAAAAACTCTGACGTTTCGTGTGCACGACTTGAAATTCGCCTATCAACACAAGACGGCACTAAATGACAATTATTCTGTGCGTGAAAACGACTTTCATATTTACGTCCAAAGATGTCGACTCTGGCGTTTTTCTCATTCGTAACCTTAAATGTTGACTATGGCTCTTGGCGGTGATCATCAGCACACCTTTTGCTCAGTAGTCAGAACATATATTCACCGACAGTTGTGGGGATTATTGCACAACTTTCTCGATCCAACGGTTCTGATTGTCATGCAGGCCTCTTTTTGGGCGTCTATAAGTAACAGCCCGAAGAAATAACATGGGGATAATCACAGTATACATGTAGAAACGAGAGGGCGACTGCCTTTATCGACAACGATGTTAGCCGATAAGGGCTGACACATCATATAAAAGAATGATTATTTAATTCTTCCAGTCGGCATTTAAGTCGGAATCCCTGCATGATACCTAGAATGTCTAACGAGACAGAATACATCAGCCATCATGACCGTTTGCTTTATAATCACAGCTTTTTAGTTGGATCGTTGGCCAAACTGGGCCAGAAAAATCACGAGACTGCATGTGGCTGTATCAAATAACAAAATATCAATCGGCGTCCCGTGAGCAGAGGCCCTGAAAGTCCTCTCGGTGACATAAAGCCAGTGACCGGAATCACGCAGTGTGTTGTGACCAAGCGGTGTTTGTGTGTAGTCTGAGCGTTACTATAATCAGGGCAAATTCTATGTTGGAAGGAGAAGACGAATGAAACCAGAATGAGGGGTTTAATGTATACAGAACCCGGAGATGTCCTCTCAGGCAGCAGTGGCCACTGGCGAAGCCAGGGCTGGTGTAGACTGTGTCCGGTCAAGCCTCAGAGTCTCTAAGATAGTGGTGGCAGCCGCTTTTGTAGGCTCGTGGACCAAGTTCAAGTGGTGGCCAGTCAGTGTGTTGCATTTGTCGAGGGGTGGTGTTCCAGTGGCTTAGGTTGTGGTTTCAGGGTGGAGGTGCGTTCAGGTGGCCGTATGGGCAGCTGCGGCTGTGCGGACGCTGGTATGCCCGAACTGTCGGTTGTGTGACTTCAGATCAGCGCGTCTGGAATGGCTCACTGCGAAGGGGTGACTGAACTTGAGGCAGCGAAGTCTTGAACAATGACGCCAGACTGGTCATGATGGCTGCCCGCAACAATTGTTAACCAAAATTGTGGAATGCGTTTTCGGATGGAAAGAATTTCCTAGGTGAGTTTGTAACATTGATTATCGTACAGTATAATCCCTAGGTATTTCAGTCACACCAGAATGCTTTTTTTGAGTGCATTTCTTTCTGGCCGCATGTAAAAACCGCGTTCGGTAAAGTGCCTACTTAATTATAATTAAGTGAATATAGTATTAGTATATAGCGTGCATTTCCCCGCTTCTCGATGACCCCACATATTCAGATATATTCCGCAGCAAAAATGAAAAAAATTTTGTAATTTTGAAATTTTTTTAAGGCCGTGAAATACCCATTTAAATAACATCGTGTCCGTCTGCCCTACAATGCCTTACCTTGAGCGTACAGCATAGGCCACATTCGCTGCAACATTTAATGAGCCCCATATGATATCTTTTTAATGGCTTAAGGAAACGTACGTTTCCCATTACACGGAAAGTATACTGCTTGTAGACTGGGAACCCTTAGGGCAAGTGAAACGGCATATCTAGCTCAAAATTACTCGGAATGGAAAAAAATGTTAAAAACCAAAATGTCTTTTCTTCGAGTACAAATGTGATTTGCTATCAAATGAGTAAAGGACATTGAAAATCGAAAGGCAAAAATCATACCACTTAAGAAGTGCTTTTTACTGAGTGCAGTTTTTTTTGCAAGGAATCAAAAAGAAGTAGATTCATAGCCGACACCAACGGGAGTATATCGTAAGATAACCAATGTTACAGTCCCACTTAAGTAACCCTATTAGGCAACGAATTTCGTGTTTATGGTAACAATAAACCAAGGCGACAAGGCTAGGGTTCAAATCCGAGCTACTAGGGTCCCAGACTGCGCTATTCCCGAGTCCTTGTGGCCCAGTCGGTCGATATAAGAAAATGAGAGCGCACTCAGTGATAAGCGCCTTTTACCTTTTACCAGTATCGTTGAGGTTATTTGGCCGTTGGAGCCTCCAGGCAAAATTTGCTAAAGCATTTGCAGTTAACATATAGCTTAGATGAGGTGAAGAGAATCGACTTGTGAAAGCGAAGACAGCCTACCATGTTGTAGCTGACAGAACATTATCCTGAAGGTTTGACTTAAACAGTCAGGCTTCATTTGCCATAGAACCACCCAGGCCGCTACGATTAAACCAATCTGGCCCAATGCATAGTTTCTGCCTTTCTGAGTAACTAGTCTCATAAAAACTTGAAAATACTCTCACAAAACCACAGGAACATGTTCATTATAGACAGGTAAGCTGCAGTTTTTATTTGGAGGTTTGAAACGTGCAAGAATCCACCGAAACAGGCTATTGGAGATGAGAAGAGACACTGGAATGTTCGTTTCCAACCTCTTAGACCCTCTCACCCCAATCCACGGTGCTACCGTACACGAAGTTGGATTAAGCGTCAGGTGGGTCATTGAGTACTCAAGTCAAAACTCTCTGGCCACTTGACCTGTCCGGGTCGCAATTTAACGGCCAAGAGCGAGGATATGGGAGGTCAGTTGGATTTGCCCTTCAGGCCCTACCTGAACATCTTAACCGATAAGCCTAACTCAACTGCTAAAAGTCTATGAGGATGGATTGTGATAGAACACACAGCAGCTGACACGCACATTTTGAACATTTAACCTCACTCTAGCTCCCCTTCTCACAAACAGCTTACCAGAACCACTTTATATAAGAACAGTGCGTGACCGATCTCGTGAAATGTTGGCCGACAATCTGAAATTCGTTTTCAATTAGGAAGAATTACTTAGGTGGGGTTGTACTATTATTAGCATGCAGCATCATCCTATAGTACTTCGGACCTGTTAGGCTGTCCGCTTTTGAATGAACTTGCTTTTGGCCTCTTGTAGAAATCACACTCGGTAAAAATGACTACTTAAGTAGCACACATTTTTCCTATTAGTTTTCGATGGTCTTATAAATTCAAATATATTTTATAGAAAACATGCACAAAGTATGCTTTCTTTTACTCCTTTGGTAGAAACTTCCATTATCTTCATATTTTATATCCGAAGAAAGCATAATTTTAGGTTTAAAAAATGTTTCCCAATTCCCGAATGATTTTGAGCCTAATCTGCCATTGCATTAGCGTTAGCAATTACAGTCTACAAGATGCATGCTTTCCGCGTAAGGAGAACCATATTATCCCCTAGGACTTTAAGGAGAAACCATAAAGAGTTCATAAAATTTCGCAATGGATTCGGACTGTGTTGTACATTTCATGAGGAACATTGGTAAACGGGCATGTGCGGTCTTGTATGCAAAGACATCTTACGGGCTTAAACATCTCATAATTAGAAACTTAATGAAAACCTAAATATACACTTTCTTCGGGCATAAAATTTGAAGTCAATGTGATTTTCTACCAAACTGGTAAAATAAAGCCTATTTTGTCCATGTTTTCTGTAGAATATATTTGAATTTGTAAGACCATCGAAAATCAATGTGAAAAATGCATGCTACTTAAGTAGTTAATTTTTTTACTGAATATGGTTTCTGCAGGTCAAAAAGAAGTGCACCCAAAAGCCGAAATCCTGATGACTCCGAAACGCTACAGGATTATGCTGCATGCTAATAAATATTACAAACCCACCTAAGTAATCCTTCCTAATCGAAAACGCATATCAGAATTTCGGCTAACATTTCATGAAATTGGTCACGCACTGTACGTTTGAAGCCACTCAAGCGAAGGGAAGATTTGGCAGCATTAAAAAACGCAGTTTTGCTAACCAACCGAGCATTTGTCGGCAAGTAAAACCAGACGATTCGACTCGCGACAAGAGAGCTGCGTATTGTTCTGGTCCTAATTTCCCCGAAATTCGAAAGTGTAAAGAACAAGGAGGATTATTACTTTTAGCGCCGTAAGGGCGGAGATTCCTGAGCAGCTATGGACTTCGACGCTCAGATAGAAAAAGAAGCCAGCATTGCCAGCTATGGAAGTTTTATCAACTCCAGCTCTGGTTCTCGAGTGACCTAAGTAGAGAGGTCAAACTGGTGAGGGGTGGTGATGTGCACAGAAACAAGTGTCCCTATAAACTAGCTCCCAGTAAAGCGTTTGATTATCTTTGTTAAGGTGGTTTGATGTGCATTAGCAGCAACCTCTGAGGTCCATTGCTGCTAACAGCGCCTCCCCTTTCTCTATCTGGCTGGCGTCCAGTCGGTCGAGTTGATCTCTGCTACTTTTATCTGCGTCTTATATGAAGTTTGCGGTGGACTTCATGGTCTACAGTCCTGTTCATATTAGTAACCGATAAGGTCGCTGGAAAACGCCCTTTGTTTTTTCTCCATGTTGTTCGCGGCTCATCTAGTTAATTTAATTTGATCAAACCGTTAAAAACTCGGTGACCTCGGCAGGATCCAAAACCACGACAGCAAGAGGATGGCTCCAGCACAGACAACGCTCTAATCACCTGAGTTAAGAGCTTACCGATACAAGCGAAGGTGCGAGTTTCAGGAACTAATTGATCCGAAGAAGAAACGATCGCTGGAACAAGGGCTGTATTCGTCTGACGTTTCGGATTCTCACTTGAATCCATCATCAGAGACAGTGGCAGGAAAGGGTGACTCGTGCATAGGAAGTTGCAGTGTTTATAGGATGCAGTCGCTATGTTACCGCATACCTATAGCAATTAACCGCGCTCCCCTTCATCAAGGATTGTTGCCCGCTGGTGTGCTAATTGCTTGATGGCCGGCATGCACGGTGTTAATTGCTGAAATTTCATCACCCGTGTTGGATTCTGGCGTGATGATTGCTCGGCCATCTGGCTCACCGGCTTGCGTGCTCCCCGAGGGGTCAATTATCTTGGCCAGCCTATGCCTCAGCACGCAATATGGAGTGGGGATGTCGTTGCACTTGTTGATAGACTGAGGTCCGTGAACCATGACTCAAGCAACTGGCGGCTCACGCGATTATTCCCTCTCGCGAGAATTTCGGCCTCATCGAACTTGAATATGTGGCTGCGTCTCGTCAAATGGGCCGCGACCTGCGAGGTGGCGTCATTTCTCCGTACCGCTGCCGCGTGTTCGGCAATTTGCGTTTGGAGCAGTCTTCCAGTTTCTCCGACGTAGTTGCTTTGTCCGCAACTGCACCAGATCCGGTAAACGACTCCAGATGTTTCTTGCCGTGGCAGTGGGTCTTTTGGTCTCATCACTTGACGCCTCATGGTGGCCTCCGGTCTGTGTGCAACTCCAACTCCAATTGGTGCGTGAAGGCGACTAATGGCCTCGAAGACGTCCTTGATGTACGGGATCGCTCGCCAGAATTTGGAGTCTGCACGGCTTTGTCGCTCGTCTCGTTTGCGCATGCACCGGTTGACGAAGTTGCGCGGGTAACCAGTTTCTCTGGAAACCCGTCGAAGATATTGGGATTCGACAACCTTGTCTTCCGGTTCTTTGCAGTGCGTTTCAACACGCCGATATAGCGTTCTTACGCAACTGCGTTTGCGGCTGATTGGGTGGTTACTGTTGAAGTTCAGTATTTACGTAGTGTTCGTCGCTCTTCTGGACACTTTGGTCTTTAGGCCACCACAATCTTTGTGGAAGACGAGGACATCAAGGAATGCCCGGAAATAAAATTTACGACGGAGGAGAAATAAAATAATCAGCTGGCATTCCTTGATGTCCACTTCTTTCGCAGAGATTGCGGTGGCCTAAAGACCACAGATGGGTCAGAATAAATAATTATTAAAATATGCAAAACACCTAGTAATCCAGTTAATGGCTCTAAACCGTAGATCGTGAGCCCTGTTGACTACAGTGTTGAGGGGAGTGCGCCTTCCCCTTGAGTTAGCTTCGTACCCTAGGTTCCTTCGTAGTCCAATGAATGGGGCCGAGGGCGCCGTCGCGCGCGCCAGCTAGGTCGACATCGCAATAATCGGTCTGTCTTCGGCTGATGGAAAACTAAACCGGTCGGTGAGGGCCATTGAGTTTCTAAGTCCTGCGTTATTTTTCTGCAAGTCACCCAACAGGTCACAGGAAGGCGTCCGTTGTCTTCTATCTCATACTGTGGCCAATGCTGCGCATATGCTCTCTTCTTTTATTTCTCGTCATCACTCCGGTCAACAGCTTCATACCACAAAAGGTAAGGTCTACAGCGTCTGGTTACATCTTATTTAACTGTTTCCGTTGTTACCCGTGTCCTCAGCTGGTTTGCTATCCGTTACCCATTTAATCACGTAAAGACGTTCGCGCAGGCACCCGATGTGCCTACCTAAATCAAATAAGTAGACATTATAGATGAGTAAAGTTCAGAGGGTACTTGTTCTAATGCCCAACCAATGGGGGAAAGCCGCTCCCGGCATGTCACTTTTTATAAAAAAAGAAAAGAAACACTCACCATGCTCATGGAAACATTATTTGCACCACGGGAGCCATCACTGCTTAAAAACAGTCGACCCCTGGCGACCGTCATAGGTAGTTGGCGTAAGGAATGACAGGAGCTTAACGAGCAGCAGACCATCTGTCGGTAGACAGATGGACGTCGTAACTTCAAGGTCATCTAGAAATATTTGCCATCTTGCGTTGCAAATAGATTTGCAGTTTAACTGACAGCGATGGTTTTTGGAATCGCCAGGATATTGGCTTTTGAATGTACTTCTTTTTTACCTCCTGTATAAACTGGGCTAGGTAAAAAGTGACTGCTTAAATTGTATGCATGTTTCGCATTGATTTCTGACGGCCATCCAAATCCAAATGTATTTTCAATAAAATATGCACAAAAGTATGTTTCCTTTCACCCATTTGGTGGCAAATCCCGTCTTCGCATTTTATACCCGAAGAAAAAGTGCCTGTCGGTTTTAAAAAGGTTTTCAACTTTCGAATAATTCCGAGCCGTCGCGTTAGCGTTCAGCAATTCCAGTCAACAAGGTGTATACTTTCCTCCTAAGGAGAATCACATATTTTTTTCAAGTTTTCAAGATGATGACACGCAGAGTGCATAAAATTTTGCAATGGATGCGGACCATGTTGTATACCTCGTGACGAGCATTCATAGATGAAGAGGTACGATGCTGTTGGAATGGACATCGTACGGTCTTAAAAGATCTCATAATTAGAAACTTTTTTAAAACCGAAAAATACTCTTTCCTAAAGTATAAAGTGTTAAGGCGACGTGATTTTTCCCCTAACTAGCAAATGAAAACATATTTTTGTGCATGGTTTCCGTAAAATATTTTTAAATTTGGAAGGCTATCGAAAATCAGCGGGAAAAATTCACACTATCAACGCAGTCGTTTTTTTACGGAGTCCGGATTTTACAAGAAGTTGAGAAGAAGTGCATTCAAAAGCCAACACCCCAGCAAGTCTGAAATGTCACTAGATTATGCCGCATGATAATCCATTCCACAACCCCACCCACGCAATCTTTCCCAATCGAAACCGCATTTCAGAATTTCGACTTCTATTTCATGACTACGGTCACTGACTGTACAGCAGTCGCTGAAACTTACCAAACATTGACTGGCGTTCCTATTTGTGCTTTGGACTAAAAGGTTACACTCAAGAGAGCGTGGGGCATAATTTCGAGGAATTTTCTGGATGATTACGTGCCCTGTGTGGGTGTACAATCTGACAGGGGATAGACTGAGGTTAAATTTAGTGGTCATTCTTATAATCGCCTTGGTTTTGTTAAGTTTTCCTACCTAAAAATTCAATTTCTCCTCACTAGGTAGAATTCTTTACACACTCAGTTTTAAAGAAATCAATACCCAGTAATGTTGAGAGCTTTGTGGGAATATTAATACAGTCTGACCATCACAATTTAATCAATGCCCGTTCGAAATTATGCAGGATGATCCAGATCTCGTCAAATATCCAATAGATGTCCATAAGCTATTCCAATGAAGTTAAACGATAAAAAATACAAATCTTACGGCTATAAGACCTTATGACTGCATGAAACGGCAGACTGCGTCTTAAAGTATATATGGATAAAAAGATCTATTTAATGCCCAGTATATTCATCGCTACTCAGCACACATTTTCTTGCAAGATAATCATGATAAATAAGGAGTTTTTATCCCTTAAAAACAGTCTAATAGCCCGAATAGCCATTATTTAAGTAAGAAGCTGATCTAATTGAAAGTAGTCAATGTAACCACGAAGCTTTCTAGCCTAAGACAAGCATGTCATTATGCATTATTAATAATGATATGATGCTTCGTGTCAGGCAGTTTTGCAGATCAGCCTCTATATGCCTTTTCAGTCGCGAATATATTTAAAAATTTGGCCCAGTGATTTGTGAAGTGTGATGCCAAATGTACGGCTATAAGACCTTGGGACGGCATGAAACAGCAGACTGCGTCTTGAAGTATTTGTGGATGAAATGACATATTTACTGCCCAAAATATTCATGACCACCTACTAAAATTTTTTGTAAAATAATTATGATAAATAAGGAGTTTTCCATTCCCTCCAACCAGTCAGACAGCTTAAACACAACGTCAACAACCGCCAAAACATCCATTATTAATGTAGGAGGCTCATCCAATTGAAAGTGCGCAATGCGACCTGGAAGATTCCTAGCTTAAGGTAAGCATGTCATCATGCATGATTTATGATGATATTATGTCTTCTGTCAGTCGGTTTCGCAGATCACTGTCAAAACGTTTTCCAGCAATTTGTGGGGTGATGTATCAAATGTACTGAATTCTCTCCAACACCTCATGAAAAGCTTTAGATAAAAGGAAGAATTTGCGTAGTTTTGACATGAATAACTTCAAACCCCAATGTTTATTAAGAAGACATCGTATTGCCTGTCCCTATAATTCTCTGCCTTATGATCCATCAGGCATCGCTAAGTAAAATAATTAGTGTTCAGACTAGTAGACACCGATGACATGTGCACACTGGGACAAAACGTCAATTGTAGACGTCGTTTTGGCGACAAAACTAAAGTCATTTCTAGTGCTCGGCCTGATGATTAATTAGCGATTTTTCCACGCAGTTTTGACAATCTTCAGTCGAAGTCAATAAAACTTCGGAAATTAGCCTGAATGTCGACTTACTGACTCGCATGCTGATTCCATCTTTCACAGACTAACATTTGCCGCTGTTTTAGCTGCTGACTGAAGACAAACCACCAGGCCTCCTTCGCTCCGTTTTCCGTGGGACTAGCCCACGACCAAAAAGCCGAGGCAGAACACCAGTAGTCTGCCGTGGGATATGGCTAGATCAGCCAGCAGTGAGCTTTCATTGTGTTAAAAACTGCATGGAAGGACTGGCTAGACACCCGTTTACGGCGATAAGAAATTCTACTGGCCATATGCAGAGTCAGGAGACTCGGAACAAAATACGGGCAGTATAGTTGATGGAATATAAATTTATCAGCTGACAACGCAAACAGGGACTGAAGTATTTGCCTTGCAGGATTATTATATCTATTCAAGTAAAACGCGAACAAACAACTGTTTCCCAAACGTTTGCCCACATACCTTGACTGGCAGTAACGGCATTGTTTCATTCTTTCGATGCTGTCCCATTTTGATCAGTGAGCTAATGAAAATGTGTGATAGAGGATTTTCGTTGTTAACAAATCCCCCACAAAGACAAACGCAAGTCCATGGTCGTGGGTCGCCTGACATAGCAATTAGCAATGCCAGGAGCACGTCATGCCTCAATTCACCCCGACAGTGTGGGCTTATAAGTACAATACATTTCTATGCCAGCATGTTTGGGGGATTCCCCCTGCGAGAGGGGGGAGGGCGTTCCATATTCAAAAAAATCAGACCGATTGGGGTTGGCATCGGCTTCCGACTACGCGGACCACACACGAACCTGCACATGCTTGCGCACGACTCGAACTCTAATAATTTGATAAGAGTCGCAGTAGAGACTACGCCCAGAGGCGGACATTATAAATGGGGACCTCGTTTTCAGTAGGACTCAGTTACCCCATCAGATTGCAATCTATTAATTCAGGATCACAATTATTCGCTAGGAGTATATTTCGGAAAAAAACACCCAGATTAATTATAATTAGAAGAGTTGGGGCTGAATTGGTCCTTCCCGTTTCCGTCATCTATCAGTGAGCAGTCCGAGACAGAAAGACTCGTGACAAAATCGGACCCTGTGGCTGGCAGACAGGACTATCTCAGCCTACGTGCGTAAGCCAGACTTTGATAGCGGAGGATGTCATTTTTGACAGTTACCATGAAAAGCGGACTGAAAAGCGCGCTTTCAGCTTAACTCACTCCAGAAAACAAGGCTGGACGGCCAGTTGCCGGCCTTACAAACTACACTATTTGTGTCACATGACAGTTGAAAAGCACTGAAGACTTATTATTAGGAAGAAGCGGTCATGAGACCTCGGCCTCACTCGCTTTTTCCTCTCTCTCTCTCTCTCTCCCTCCAAATGCAACGGTGAGAAGTTTAAGGTAGGCTAGATAAAAAAATCATAGTAAACCTCCGCCTAGCGGATCCGTTCCAAAGTAGTAGTGCGACTCGCCTTTAGTCCTCCAACCCTCACACACAGCAGTTCAACCATCGTTGCCGACGATGTCCACCGTGTGCTCCACAGCAGGACGAGAGCAGGGACGTTGACTTGCGCGTGAGTTAGTTTATAGCGGTAGTAGACTTGTGTTGCGTCTACCAGTTTCTCCTCCTCCTTTCTAACCTAGACCAGGTGTCTAGACAAAGTCGAGAAGACCGGAGAGGGGGATGAGGGAGGACGTCAGTGACTGGCGCAGCACAAACCTGTACCTAGGCGTACCACCATACTTCCTGGTCTACGACAAAAACTTGATCAAGGTCTCAAACAACAACGACAAAAATGGGAGCGACAGGGACCCAAATGGGCCCGGCGGGCCTGCAACTGGGCCTGCCACCGCACCCACACACACCGCCACACACACACACACACACGATAGTTCGACAAATCGATTTCGATGATGTCCACCGTGTGCCCCACAGCGGCAGCGGTGGGATCAGGGCGGTGACTTGCGCGGGGGTTTATAGTGCCAGTAGACTTGCGCTGCATTATCCACACCCTCTCCTCCTCCCCCGCCTGAGCCCGGTGTCAAGACAGAGTAAAGAAGACCGGAGAAGAGGGAGGCCGCAAGTGGATGACTTGGACGGATCCTCGCCCTGGCGCTCCACTCCGCACCCCCTGGTCCATACAACAATGACCAGAATTTAGACCGCCACAACAATGGAGGGCTGACAGTGATCCCAGTTGTGCGACGACTGTCGACAACAGAGACTGCCAGCGCACCCCCGAGGTGTTGGCATTTGTTATTGCGCACGGATAACGCCTGCCAAAATCCGATGTGGCCCCCGTGTTGGTCCAGCGCATCTAACACATGGCCCGTTTGGGGGGCACACACACACCGCCACAGACACACAAGGGCGCGCGAGCTTACGGCAATCGATCCGACAACGGCAGGTGCAGAGTTCTGCCATAGAGACTCTCAAGTCGTCTGATGGCGTCCCATCCTGCAGCCGTAAACAAAATAGCCATCTCTGCCTAGAAGGCGAACTACCAGCGAAAAGCAAAGTACACGTACTACCTCGTGAAAACGGTATCAGGACGCGAAATGAGCGTTTGCGTGAAGGTAGTAAGGACCGATAAGCGTTCTTTTTTTATGCACCGGTATAGTTGCACCTAAATGTCTTACCTCACCTACAAATGATTGTAAACAAAGGTTGTCGCTATACAGTCGGTACTTGTGCGCTTGCGATTGATGACGTGATTGAAACCCCGGAATCGTCCCTGTCAGCCCCTGTTACCTTGGTCTGTGCAAGTACGAGCCATGGAGGGAATTCGTGGAAAAAAAGCAATCTACTGCACTGCGTGACCATAGCCTAGTCAGCCCTCTTGAAAAAGTGTTAAAAAGCTGAACTAGACGCAAAACGCTCTGTCAGGACCTTCCCACTGATGCCGGGCTACGCTCTGTTCGACATTCACGCATGTTGTCACCGCCAGCAGTTCTAGTCCCTTCGAATGGCTCAACAAGCGTGTTGTCATCCGTAAATGCATTTGTGTTCGGCTGTGGTGACCCCAAAGTGCAGGAGGTGTGAACATTGGGGGAAGGGGGAGGTGAGGAGGTGGGTTTTGTCTGGTGAATAAAGCTAGACACAGCCTACCCGTTTTAAACCCCGCTCCTCCAATCGATCGACTTGAATCTCAATTAGCAACTGTCTGCTAATCCGCAAGCAAGCAGTCTTCAGAAAGAGCCATCCGCACTGCCTTCTAGAGCAGTTTTAATTGGGTTAACTCGAGAATCCACCATGTCCAAAACATTACAGTAATTGGAAACGTTAGTAGTATGAAGAATGTAATAGTTGGGGGCGAAAAAGTAATAACCACTTTTGAGGCACCAAGGCTATCCTCCCTCCATTGTCACTGAGGTGAGTCCCACAAGGCCCGTCTTTGTAGCAACAGTCTACCGGTCAGAGTGATCCTCCACAAGCAGACACAGCCCAATCTGATAGTGGCTGAATCATCAGAATCTTCACAAGCGGGCATTAAATTAGGCCTCGCAGTGGATACAGAAATGCTTGGTTTTCTACCAGAGTAAACAAGTGGTTTTGGACAGTCATTTGGGGTCTGTTTTAGCACAGGGAATGAGTTCATAAGCTATGCAAGATCAGCACGTGAGGGAAGGTAATGCTGTAATTTTTGAAAAAACTTCCTATGGAATGGGGAATTAAGCCCACTAAGACCTAGTAAAGTGATAGAAGGGGGAAGTGGAACTACATTGCAGGCAAAAATGCCCGACATCCGAAAGCCACGCCAGTATAACCCCTATCTGAGGAGAATGAATTGCTCACCGGATCAGGGGACTTTTCTGGCTGACGTTTCGAAGAGCTGGGGCTGCTCTCCATTGTCAAAGCGTCAAATGAAAAAATCGATCAGCATTTTTGAATAGACTGCCGCATTAGTTGGCCTTGGGCCGATCGATTCTTTTCTTCTTTCTCTGCCTTGGCCTACTGGCCGTCGCCTGTGAATGTTGGTGGCCTCCTGTAATACGTGTCGTTAGACAGGATTCTAGGATTATCTGTTAATGACACCGGGTACATACTATACCCCCGCCAATACAAGTCCTATTATAAAGGGCAGGGTTAAGCCAAAACAGTCTAGGTGAGCGAACGTTCACTACTCTAGGAAACGCCTATGGAGAACAGTTTGCCGTTTAGGATCGTTCAAAGCTGGATCCTACCATGCGCCAATGTCTGTCCGACAACATAAGCTGAAAAAGATAAACGAAATCTAAAGTCCCCCTAATCGTCGTTTCATTGATGGGAGATAAGTAATCTATCTTGATACGAAAGTGTCCCATGAGATGTTGCTTCAACATCTGAAATATGTTTTTGATAAGGAAGGATTACATAAGTGGAACTGTAATGCTGCAGAATCCCGAAAGAGCTCAGTCACGTCAGTCTGCCGACTTTTAAACACTCCTTTTATCAATCGCCTGCAGCAAAAGAACTTGGCGAGGGTGACTTATTAAATGGTGCGCATCATTTCCAATGATCTTCGCTGCAGTCGTAAACCACCATATATTTTATAGAAAACAAACACAAAATATTCCTTATTACGTTCATTTGGTGACAAATTGCGTCTTTTCCAAAGTCCTTATCTAAAGAAAGAATAGCTTTCGACTTTTATAGAGTTTATAACAATGTGACTTAAAATACCTTGAACTGTTTATTTAGATAGCATCGTTTATGTCCGTTTATTGATGTTCTTTATGAAGCATACAACACGGGCCACGTTAATCGAAAGGGATTTATGTGCATTATATAATGTCTTCTTAGTGGAATTTGTAGTATCTTCTTAAAAGCAGGGAGAATAAGTTTCTCTTCTTTGCGCGGAAAGTAAACAGTTTGTGGTTTGGACACCCTAAATGCAAGTGCAACGGCAGGTCGGTTTCGAAATTATCCCGACATTTATGTACTTTTTGCATGTATTATTCGAGTATCGAAGGCTTTTCATAAACTAGGAGAAACCTCTTCCTCAAATATGGTTTGCTGACAAGAAATGCGATAAAAAATAATGCGCACATGCTCCCCACGGAATATATGAGAATTAATAAGTACATCTAAAATCAGTGGAAAAAACATACTATTTAAGCAGCACTTTTTGCCGGTGGTAGTTGTCGCAGGCGGCAGGTAAGCAGTGCGTTTAAAAGCCCGTAGCATGACGTGGCAAAAAGATCTTAATCTGCGACTGTATCTGATGATGGGTTCGAGTGAGAAACCGAAACGCCAGGTCAATAAATTTCTTGTTCCAGCGATCGCATCTTCGTCTTCTGAATATGTTTAGGTTTTTATGAATGAAGGCGAAATTTCGAGTTCCAGGTGTATACATATTTGAAGAAGAAGAAGAGTCAAGCACCGGAACAATTCGTTTATTATCCTGAGCTTTTAGACTCGTACAGGAGTCCTTCGATGTGACGTCGTTATTCACATCTATCCCACCAAACGTGGCCCGCGAAGTCTTGCGCAAGAGACTTGAAGAGGCGTACGATGAGACTCAGGATGCCCTCAAAATTGAACACCTCATGAGGCTGTTTGAATTCTGCCAACAAACTTTCTTCACTTTTGCGGGAGAGACCTATGAACAAATCAAGGGAACCCCAATGGGCTCACCGGTCTCCGGTTTGGTGGCAGAACTGGTCCTACAGGAGTTGGAAAAGATTGCCTTCCTTCAACATGAACCGGTGTTTTGGCGACGTTACGTTGACGACACGTTCGTCATCGTAAAGAAGGACATGCTGCAACATTTTCACTGCCTGCTCAAGGCAGTCTTCCCGGATATAAAATTCACGAGAGAAGAAGAACAGGAGCAACAGTTGCCCTTCCTGGATGTGCTCGTCAGACGAAACCTTAACGGTGAACTTTAAACGACGGTTTATAGGAAGGCAACGAACACCACACAGCTTCTCAGTTTTCACAGCAACCATCCGGTGGCTCACAAACGAAGCTGTGTGACGACGCTCTTCAAACGGATCCAAACTCATTGCAGCAAACTCGAAGATAGAGCGCGTGAGGCCCGTTATCTCCGCGACCAATTTGTGCAAAATGGCTATCCGAGGGCATTCATAAGTCGCTGCCTACGCGGTCGCCACCAGAGAACTCAAACATCAACGCCACCGACGATATGGCATTCTCTGCCATACATCAAGGGTGTTTCAGAAGGGACCGAGCGCATTGCTGCGGAGCTAGGTGTTGGAATTGCACACCGCCCCAAAGCCGCCATGCGCAACAGGGTCATGAAGATCAGAGACCTGTTAAAACCTGAAGAGCAATCTGGAGTAGTGTATCGCATTCCGTGTCAAAATTGTCCTTGTAATTACACAGGAAAGACTGGACGCATGCTCGGATCGCGCATACATGAAAATAAGCTGGCTGTGCGGCGAGGCGACGCATTATCACAAGTGGCCGCCCACACCTACGAAATGGGTCACGAGTTTGACTTCGCAGCCACCAAAATAGTTGCCCACGCCGGAAACAAAACAGGCCGAGAATTGATTGAAGCCTGGGCCTCGGATGAGAACTCGGTCAATCGATTTATCGATCTGGCGCCGGCGTACAGAGCCCTTCGTAGTCACCTCCAGTCGTGCGACGTCGGTCGATGATTGGGTCTACGTGCCTTATAACTGCCGCTTGTCCTGTTTCTGCCACTACCTCTGACGATGGACTCCTGTACGAGTCTGAAAGCTCAGGATAATAAACGAATTGTTCCGGTGCTCGACTCTTCTTCTTAGGTTTTTATGCATAACAATCAATATTAAAACCCTAACTTGGGTCTTTTCTAATCGAGAAGGCATTTCAGAATTTAGTTAAAGGTTAATGGAGTATGTCATTAAATATACTGTAACAAATTTCGATGAAGGGTTTGGTGTAGTAACCACAACAACTCCAATGGATTTTGGTGATCTCTTGGTAAAGAAGATGCCTCAAGTACCAGCGACGACTATTAAGTTGACGCGTATGTATGGAGGACATTGATAGTGGGCTGCAGGGTTCAGGAAGTATTTGCGTATGCGCTGTCAGTTGAGAATAACGCAGAACTAGTGCTCTGCCATAGCAGGATATTATCTTTATGGGCGGGAAAAAAACAACCAACGAAGGCAAGTGAGACTGGAATAGTCATTTCTGACCGGCATCAGCCGGTCATACCGAACCCTTTCAGTTCAAATCGGTGTCCTTCTGCTTAGAGGACCAACGCTTTAACGCCTGAGCAACGGGTTCCTTGTCTTGTTGGCTGCGATCGAGAGTGGGAGATGACGGCTCTCACAAAGCACGTTACGAGACATTCTTCCTAGTCCCGAATCTCGATCCTCATGGGGACGCAAAAACCTGATGGGTGTGGCTGGCTGATGATGACTAATATGCAAGAAACGGCCACCCCTGTTTTCCTAGCTTATAGGGCTGGCCTCTGGGCAGCTGTTGGTGGGGCTCGGAACTGGGCCGAAGATATTAACAGCATGGTCTGCTGTGTCAACTGCTTTGAAAGGAAAGAGAACACGCAGTAAATTAAGTAAACTAAGCAGAGCCCTAACTCCAAAAAATGACCCCAATATAAAACCAAACCATTGTCCTAAACTTGAACCCACCCTAAACTTTTACTCTGCAGTTAACACTAGCCACTTTTTTTTTAACTCCATCAACTTTAAATCTAACCTTTAACCTAATCTTTAGCTAACCCTAACCTTTACCTTTAACCGAACCCTAATTTCACTTGAATTTTGCTCAAAGTCACCCGTGTTGCAGGCAGTTCCTGTTCTCATATTCTGTTTGAACGTTCAAATAGGTTAGCCCCACCACATACTGCTTACAAGGTGAATACGCTCATAAGGTATGTCGCAAAGTAGCTGGCCTCCCAAAGGCCTGCGGCGGAGAGCGTCAATCTAGCTTCTTCATACGCAGGAACTGACTGACCCCCGGACAAATCCCACCATCGGAAGCCAGTGTCCGCGAAAACAGACAATAAGATAGGTGGGATGCAAGCCTGATTCATCCTGAACAAATTCGCGCGTAAATCACCACTGCGGCTGCTATGTGAGGCGCCGGCGGATATTGTCTCTTGCAACGGGCAAACTATAGGACGAATGCAGCCCTCTCCATCCTACCCACTTCGGGGTGCATTTCGAACCAAGTCACTTAAGTACAACGGATTGGTTAGTAAGGGGTGAGACTGACTTATATGGCGCCCTAAACAGGGCGTGGAATAGGTGGATCTGCGCATAATTCCGGAAAGGGCAGAATGCTCCTGTGTCCTAACCTCATTAATACTTACTTACTTGACTTACTTGATACGGCTGCGATCATGCCTGATCTTGCCGGCCTCGATGATGTCCCGAATTGTACCTCTCCACGCGTGACGATCCGCGGCAGCAGATCTAGACAGCTCAACCCATTCCCTTCGCCAACGACGGAGACCGAATACCGAAGGTCCAAGAACCACCTCCATGTCTTGACGGACAGTGTCGAGCCAGGTTTTGAACTGACCCCCTCTTCGACGTCTCCAATGGGGCAAAGGTGCCGGATCGAGGGCAGTAACACTGGGCTCCTGAGGTGGACGACGAAGAACATGCCCGAACCACCTCAGTCGTCTTTCTTGGATGGCCTGAGTTATCCTCGCGATGTCGCAGCGAGTGCGGACTATCTCATTTGAGACGAAGTCGGTTAACTTCACTCGAAGAATGATCCTCAAGCAGTGGTGGTCAAATACCTCCATTTTTCGCTCATCCGCCACGCGCAAAGCCCAGCATCCGCAACCGTAGAGAAGGACAGACCGGACAGATGCACGGTACACGCGAATCTTAGTGGCGATGGAGAGGTCACGTCGGTTCCACAGACATTTCCGAAGGCTTGAAAAAACCCAGCGGGCAGCATCGATTCGGGAGACAATGTCGTCCTTACTCTGTCCATTAGGCAGCAGCCGCGCCCCGAGGTATTTAAAACTGTCCACTTCTTCAAGTTGGCAGCCATCAATCCCCAGGGGTGCCTTCTCCTGGTCAGGGATGCAGCTTGAGAATACTTTGGTACCTCATTAATAACCCTAACATGAAACTAAACCATTGCCCTAATCTTGATCCTTGTCCTACCATAAACCTTAACTCTGCAGTTAACACAAGCCATAACCTTAGCCCTAAACCTGATTCTTAAATAGCGTACCGCTAACTTTATATCTAGCCTTAAAGCTAACTCAAACGTTAAACCTTGCCCTGATTTCATTGGAAATTGGCTCGGATCCACCCGTTTTGCAGGCGGTTCCTTTTTTCATGTCCCGTTTAGGCGTCCATATGAGCAAGTTCTACCATTATTACAGTAATGCCCGGCTTAGAGTTCTTCCAGTAATATATCAGTGCATAAGGAAAATTACTATCCAAAAGACTTAAAGAACACCAGCACCACCCAGCCGTCTCTTCCTCGAGACGTTTCTCTGATTAAACAAAGTAATACACACCGTGAGTGAACTTTGATACAGAGACTGATTTAAAAGTTCACATTTGCATTCCACTACCCACAGAAACGTCTGTCTCTATACGTCAGGGCAGGACCCCGCCCGAACAGACCGGTAGTTGGAAAAACGAGGCCACGCTTTCGATCTCAGATCAAAGCGCCACCGCTTTCGAGATCAAAGCGAAAAATTGAACTTCTGACGAGTGTAATTTAATAGAACAAATTGGAGTAGATTTTATGCTTACTTGCAAAACGAATGTTTACATTTGAGTTTAATGATACCAAGCCTGTAATGCCACGACGCGCCAAACTGCCCGCGAATACAACGGCTAATATAAAAACTTAAAGCTGATGTTAATGGCTAGTGCTTGAAGCATCCAACTTGGATACATCCATTCACCCCAATATTAAACTTGGCAGGATGACTCCACAGGACTTCGTCTGAAGTTAGTCCTTTTATTTCGGGCGGAAGTATAACCTTCATTTTTAAGACTGGGATATAATCAGGAAGTCGTATGAGTATGCTAGATACCTAGGGTTAAGTCGGGCTACTTACCATTGTGGCGTGCAGTTGATTGGCTACTGTTAGGCACTATGCATACACATCACGCTAATGCAAACATTGATCCCTGCACTTAGATCAGAAGGTAAAGAGAAATCCGTATCAGTGTTCAATTCGTTGATTGGTAGAGGAGCGCTCACCGATTGTGCTTACGGAACTCACTCGCCCCGTTGTGCCTTACGGGCTCTCTCTCTCTCGAGTCCAGCTAGCAACCGCACACCGGCGCACGATGTGGGCAGAATGTTATTACCGACAAATACAAGGGAGACTGCAGTGGCCACTTCTGGCTTATTAGTGGTCGTCAGCCAGTCATACCCAACCCCGAAGCGTGGAACACCTGGGGCTTGATCCCACGAACAGTTATTTAGGAGTCCAACGCCCCCAATCACTGAGTTACGGGCTCGTTGTCTTGTCGGTTACGATGGGGAATAAATAATGGTAGAGGGACGCTCACCGATCGTTTTTACGGAGGTCACTCGTCCCGTTGTGCTTTACGGGTTCTCTCTCGAGCCCAAATGGTAGCTGCACATCGGTGCATGATATAGGCAGAATGCCCTTTAGACGCAGAACGCTCTTCGAAAATGTAATGGAACTAAACTTTTGCAGAGGATAATACAGCGATAAACTTATTTTAAGAAGCTCTCCCTAGTGCTTCGTTCAGAGTTCTTTTGGGAGGCAGTAATTATACATTTGGCATACTCACCCCCTACACGACCACTTGCAAGGACCCCAAAACCAGACGAAATAACCATATCGCCCGAAAATCTCCGTTAAAATCGACGAACAACCCTCACAGCCGACAGTCCATCGCAGCCTTGCTATCAGCAGATCGACAGCAGTTACGTGGGTGTGAAACCGTGCAACGGTAATCAGCGAGTGACAGCAATCCTTCTCACAAACCATGTGCCTGCCTCGCTGTGAAGTGCATGCGCCCGAGCTTTGTCCGACCGGAGCTAATCGATTAAGGCGGAAATGTCGATCAGGGTCATAGTGCCGGCGGGTCGTAGGCTAAGCCACGTGTTCACGAAAAGTGAATGACAGGGGTGCTAGGCGAACCGAATGCGACATGCCGACGACCGCAAGAGCGAACCGCCGAACCTTCAGCAAGGCTTTAAAGGTCTTACTTCCACTATAGCGATAATGCGTTCGAAATACTGTCTTTTAAAAATAGGAGTGACTGAAAATAGGCGGTGACCTGATATCTCGCCTAACCTCCTCTGCGGCCTAAAGCTCATGTTGTTTTGGTTCATGGCTTGCTGGGGGTGACGTGGATAAGCCGGAAACATCCGGCACCCCCGTCTTGCTCTGTTTTTTTTTAGTCCACCGATGTTATCTTGTCCCGAACATTCCCTAAAGTCCAAAATATTTCCGCTTTAAGCTCAAGGAAACAAAAAACCTTGTTCCGCGACCTCTGGCCGCACCGCGTCATTTTGAACGTATCCGAGCACAGAAATTTGTCCCTAATTTCTGCACCACCAGTTAGCCAATTTGCGCCGAAAGTTATGCGTACAGGAAAAAAATTTAAGCAATTGGTTCGCTCTCTGTCCCTTAATCCCAAATAAATTAGTTTCTCTAAAATCACTGATTCGCCCAGAAAGGTCCACACCGTAGACGTTCTACTGCCGGTGCTTACTCCGATCTTAGGTCACAAAAACTGCCGGTGCGAGTATAGACGAAGTTAAGTGGATGAAGCCAAACAAACACAGAACAGAGATACAGTAGGTGGGTTAACTCATGATATTTCAACCGAAATTCCTAAAGGCGTTTTCGGCTCTAAAAGATTAATTAAGTAGGGTTGTAAAACTAGTCAGCCTGCGAAATAATCCTAGGATAGTTCAGTTGCCTCAGGATGTCGGCTTTTGAAAGAACTTCCTTCCGGCTGCATGCAAAAACTACACTCTGTAAAAAACGATGACTTATGTAGCATGAATTTTTCTCGTTGGTTTTCGATGCCCCTAAATCTCCAATTATATTTCATGGAAAACATGCACACAAATATTCATTTTTTTGCACATTCGGTGGAAAATTATGTCTTCTTCTAAGCTTGTACTCTAAGGAAGGGTATAATTCGGTTTTCAAAAACGTTTCTACATCTTGATTAATTTTGAACCCGCTCCACCGTTATATTTGGATTCAGGGTTTCCAAACTACAAGCCGTATATTTTCCGTGTACGGTAAACCACAAATTTCTCTACGGTGATAAAGGTGGACCGTATAGGGTTCGTAAAATTAAGCAGTAGATTTGATCCATATTGTTAACTTTACAAGCCACATTGGTAAATGCAGAGACATGACGATTTATGAACGGCCATTTCACGGTACTTAAAAGTCCTACAATTAGAAACCTTTTAAAACCGAACTTTGTCCTTTCTTTGAGTGTAAAATTGGAAGAAGACGTAATTTTCTACCGGATGCGCAAAAGAATGAATATTTTAATGCATGTTTTCTATGAAATATAATTAAACATTTAGGGGCATAGATAATCACTGATCAAAATTCATGCTACGTAAGTGATAATTGTTTACAGATTGTAGTCTTTGCATGCAGCCGGAAGACAGTTCTCTCAAAAGCCAATATCCTGAGCTAGCTAAAATATTATAGAAGCATGTTGCAGGCTGACTAATTTTACTACCCTACTCAATTAATCTTTTCGAAACGAAAACGAATTCTGGCATTTCGGGTGACATTTCATGATTTACCCCACCTACTATAAACTAACTTGACTGTGCCTGCCAAAAGAGGAACTGTCGGTGGATGCAGGAAAATCTTTTTTGGTTCAAGTCGTCTTGAGGACCATAAATGTTAACTCACTAACAGGCTAACATGATGTCAATCATATAAATTTAGGTCTTCCAGAGAAACTTTGTACAGAATTAGTGGCAAAGAAGAGTTTTTATGCCTTTTTGACGATCAGCTCAATTCAAAAGAGAGGTGGCGTATGCGATATCGTGCCTTTCTCTTGTCCAGATAAAATAGGCGGAGGGGACACATTTTTTGAAAGGCACTCTGATGAAAGGCAAAGACCCCAGGGAAGTCCTCCAGAACACTTTTCGACCCAGGCAGAAGTGAGAAGTGAAGTCCGCAGTCCCGTGGAAACCGGTTGGCATGATTCCCACTCATAGGGTCTTAACGTCTGCGAAGCAATTTGTTGAAGACTCCTCGACGTTGCAATACAGGTATACGCACCAGCCAATTAAACATCAGTGATTTCCATGATGACCTTGCCAGACAGGTAAACCGAGGAGGCTTTACCGAATGCACGTAATGTTGAGCATTTTAACTTTAAGTTTACTGACAAATGCGAACATAGTGGTCCTATGAGCGTGCTGTTGGCAGCTTGGGCGGTCGACCGGAAGCCGACACAAATGCACCGACTAAATCTCTCAACAAAGAATGAATAAAATTCAACTAACCGAAACGCCAGACAAAAAATATGTTTGTTTCAACGATCGCCTCTGCATCAAAAATATGACAGCTCGCGTCAAATGTGTGAAATTGCTTTGCACACAACGCGTGTCCCTGCAAATAACTAAGTAAATAAAACAGTATGGGCAGAAAAACCTCCAAAATAATAATATTTTAGTCCCCAGGGTGAATATTTGTCGTAAATTCTCGTGACATGCGGCAGGACGGCCACCCAAATATCGAATTTTAATTATTTGCCCAAGCGTGATGCCACAAGATTTCTTTGTGATTTTCTGCTCTTTCAGTGTTCAGAATATGATTGCTCACGGAGAGGACTTCGCGGAAAGGGACGTTACGGGAATGGGAGGTTTCATAATGTCACGCGTCGGAAAACCGCTCATTGGCTGAAAAGACGCGATATAGTTCGCAACCACAATCATAAGCACACCTATTCCTGTGTCGGGGAATGTTTTACTTCCCCTTAAAATGAATGTGTCCTTTGATGATGGCGCATAACGATGAGTTTCAGGTGGTCCTATAAAGATTGGTAGATTTAGACAAATATAAGACCTAGTCGTCGGAGAATTTGGTCATCGACAACAAAGGCTGGTGATGAATATATTTCCGGTTATTTGAGAAACCTTCTCTAATAAGCAATCTCTTTAAAAAGCATTCCTTTGGGCACTTACCTCGTAGACGTTCAAGTCCTTCATCTATATACAATGAGTAGTAAAAGAAAATATGTAAGCCATTTGCCTGCTTGTGAACTTTCCGGACAGATATTGAGTATAAAGTTTAAATGCCCAATTATATTTTATGGAAAACATGCACATTAATATTCATTCTTTTTCTCATTTGGTAGAAAATTATGTCTTCTTCCAATCTTATACTCGAAGAAAGGGTTAACTAATGATATGTCAACCGAAATTCCTAAATGCGTTTTCGGTTCGAAAAGATTAATTAAGTAGGGTTGTAAAACTAGTCAGCCTGCAAAATAATTCTATAATATTTCAGTTACCCCAGGATGCCGGCTTTCGAATGAACTTCTTTCCGGCTGCATGCAAAATCTACACTCTGCAAAAAATGACTACATATGTAGCATGCATTTTTCTCATTAATTTTCGATGCCCCCAAAAGTCCAATTATATTTTATGGGAAATATATATAAAAATATTCATTCTTTGGAGCATTTGGTAGATAATTACGTCGTCTTTTAATTTTACCTTCGAAGAAAGGGTATAATTCGATTTTAACAAACGTTTCCCATTCCAGATTAATTTTGCCCCTGACCGGCCGTTACACTTGCATTCATGGTACCCAAACTACAAGCCGTATATTTTCAGCGTACGGAAAACCATACATTTTTCTACGGTATTAAGAGGATACCAGATGGGGTTCATAAATATTATTGGTGTCTTTGAGCCGTATTGTAAACTTTACAGGCAACGTTAGCAAATCAAGAGCTATGATGTTTTAAGAAAGTGCATTTCACGGTATTGATAATCTCATAATTACAAAATTAGCCATCATGCAGCATAATTCTATAATAACTCAGTTACCTCGAAATGCCGACGTCTGAACGAAGTTCTTTTCGGCCGCATCCGTAAACCGCACTCTGAAAAAATTAGTACTTAAATGGTATGCATTTTTCTCAGCAATTTTCAGCGTCCACAAATATTCAATTATATTTCATGGAAAACAGATGTGAAGATATTCATTCTTTTGCTCATTCGGTAGAAAATTACATCTTCTTTCAATTTTACCTTCGAAGAGAGGGTATAATTCGGTTTTAAAAAACTTTTCCAATTACAGATTAATACTGCACTTGACCTGCCGTTACACTTGCATTCAGGGCTTACAAACTACAAGCCGTATCTTTTCAGCATACGGAAAACCATACATTTCTCTACGGTATTAAGAGGAGACCATATGGGGTTCATAAAACTTGGTGGTGTATTTGAGCCATATTGCAAACTAAACAAGCAACGTTAGCTAATGTAGATGCGTGAAATTTTAAGAAGGGCGTTGCAAGATATTAAAAATATCATAATTAAAAACTCTTTTAATTTATTACACCCTTCCTTCGAGTATAAAACTAGAAGAAGACGTAAGTGTCTACCAAAGAATTAAACTAATGAATATTTTGATGCACGTTTTCCATAAAATATAATGGAATGTTTAAGGACATCGAAAGTCAGTGAGAAAAAGTCGCGCTACTTAAGTAATCCCTTTTACACAGTGTGGTTTCTGCATGCAGCCGCAAAGAAGTTCATTCGAAAGCCGGCATCTCGAGGTAAATGAATTATTATAAAATTACGCCGCATTATGATTATGAAATAATCCTTTTGGAACGAGAACGCATTTCAGAGTTTGGATCAACATCTCATGTGCTAGCACACCTACCGTGGGTGTAAAACACTTCTGTACAGGTAGGTGGTACAATGCTCGGCCTAAAACTGCTTTGCTCATGGCCATTTGAAGATATGCCAGTGCCCCCTTGGGGGTGTTTCTGCCACATTGTCAAAGCCGCGTATATCCCACCGTGTTAACACGGGCATGACTACGTTAAGTGTGTGGTTTTGAAGGCTGTTTTTGGCCTAGTCTGATGGATTACACCCGTGTAAAGTGCTCTGTAGTGAATAATTGAGCCAAGACCGTTGGCAGCCTCATGGGGAGTCATAAACGTCTACGGCATCCTCAAGCTCTGCCGCCCGCACATCCCAAAAGTGTTTGTGAGAATTGTCCGCCTACGTATACAGACACACTCCAGTTTTAGTAATTTTGGCCACAATGCCAAAACACCTACCAAAAGGAACTTTGAGAGCAGTGCCAGTGGAAAAATAGTTTAAAAGCCCTCATGGGACTTTGGTCGTTTATTGAAAGAAATTTGTAATGGAAAGCAACACCCACGCACTGTCAGAGGGCGGAGGAATCGTAGGGATAAGAGGATGCCTTGGAGAGCACTCCTCTTTTCTAGACACTTCAAAACTCTAAAGTGATTCCTGCATCACGTGTCCCAACGCATGATGCGAGTGTCCCAGGACATGAAAAAATGTCAGCACTCATCCGAATGACGTAGTTACCAGAAGAATTACCTGATGCAGGCTGGGAAAACGATATACTTCTTCGCACGCAAGCATTCTCTGTCACAGCTTGGCAAGTGAAGCAGGTCTGATGTGATAGGCACAAAGAAAACCTTTTACATACTCAGTTGGTCTCAAGGTGCAGTTTTTGTTTTCGGCTGGAAGTACTATCTAGATCTTCGACAAAAGAAGAAAAAGGCGGCCGGGTTTCCAAGGTATTCTCGAGACGACAGAAATACCTTCTGCAGTATTATGGTGTCTTGATAAGGGACGTCGCATAGGCAGAAAGTAAATACCAGAAAGGACTCAAATATTTGTGACGAGAGGCAATGAGAAAGAGGCGAAAGTTTTTCGTATAACCGGGTCGGACAGGAGAACTTTTGGCTCTGAGCCGTCGAGTCTCGTTCGCCATGTGTTCAAATTAGTCAACATCCCGTTCTGGGGTCCCCAATAACCGTTTTTAGTATAGATGCCATTCCTATTGACCCAAATGTAAAAAACTCGGCGCCTCAGTGGGATTCGAACCCACGCAGTAAGGTGAAGGCCTTAATATAGCCAATGCACCTACCACTTGAGCTACGAGGCCTCGCCAGACGACGCGATTTTAGTAACATTTGGGTCAAGTTACCCGCCCAACCTACTGTAAAGTCTGGAATTCACCAGGTCTGATACGGTAAGTTGACTGCCCAGGCAGGATTTACTAAGTAATTCACCTAGAATCCACCAGATGACTTCCAAGCTCACGTAATTCCTAGATCTTTTGGCAGATTTTTGAATTATTCAAATCGAAGCGCTTACTTTTTTGCAATTGGTTCAATATAAATTATTCAAAAATCTGCCAAAACATCTACGAATTACGTGAGCCTGGTAGTCATTTGGTGGATTCTAGGTGAATTACTTAAGAAATTATGCTTGGGCAGTCAACTTTCCGTATTAGATTTCGTGGATTCCTAGACGTTTCAGTTGGTTGGGCGGTTAACTTGACACAAATGTAATTTAACTCGCGTCGTCCGGGGGGGGGGGTCCTCGTAGATCAAGTGGCTAGTGAGTTGGCTATACTAAAGCGTTTTCCTTTGTGCGTGGGTTCGAATCTCACCGAGGCGCCGAGTTTTTCACAGTTGGGTTAATATGAATTATTTAAAAATCTGCCAAAACATCTACGAATAAACGCCATTATTATTATTAGAAAAAGTCTCGAGCCTGCCTGAAGGCCAGACTGAACAAATTTGTCTATTGTAGTTGTTAGGAGGAGCCGTCCATAACCGACTCGTTTGCATGCTGCCCTAGCGTCCTATCGATCCGCCCACACGCCGTGTGCATGTTGATATCGCGCCAGCCACGGGCAGGATTGGGGAGTTGCCCAGCCACTCACATGAGTCAGGAGTCCAGTTGACATGTTAATAGCTCAAGGGCATGATCTGATTGGCCCAATTCAAGGTGGACATTAGAAATTTCTGTATGTACCGCTTGTCACCAGATTTTTGTTTTTAGGACTCAGAAATTGGCTTCGATAAGATGTGGTTATGTAGCCCCACCTGATGGACACAATACTGTTGGGGTTAGGCGTTAGGACTAGAGGTGAGGGTTAGGGGTTACGGTTAGGGATAAGGGCTAAGGGTTAGTTTTAGGGTTTAGAGCTAGGGGTTTGGGTTAGGGGTTAGTACAACTATTTCTCAATCACTCAAAGCAAAACCGCACAATCCCAATAGCTTTGCTTTTCCGTACAGCTACTTGACCTCGTCGCCCGTGCGTTCCCCAGCCCTACCTGTAAAAACTCCCATTACCAGCGGTCCTGTAAAATAGGTGGCTGTGGTTTGTTTACTGCCGGTGGGGCTACATAACCACATCTGACCTGGGTTGCTTATTATTACACCCTTGCTGTTGAGATCTCATCTGGCAAGTCGGTCGCGAGATTGGTAGAATGGGACACCAGCTAGGCGTTACGGCAAGAACATAGCAGTGGAAAGGGAGTGCATCGGACCTGCCCCTTCTGTTATGCATTGGGACTCAGAAATAGTCGCCCCAGTTTCCCCTGTCTTTGTAGTTACTTCCACTGCGCAGACGGTTTTAGTTAATTTGCACACGGTCAGGACAATCATTTCAGCCTTTTTAACTTTCTACCATAAATAACTAAGGAAGTGTACACATATTCCGTCGTTGTAGAGTGCAAACGTCTCCTTGTGCAGAGTTAGCTTATTCTCTTTCTCACTAGAACGCTCTTATGTCCCGCCAATTTTTCGAGCAGTGGCAGTTTTCACTTGCATAACCTTCCATCTCAGGGCAGGGAAACGACATCAGTTGTGTATGAGTGCGGTCGTTGGCAGTCAGTTTGCCACAGGGTAGCCCACGCTTAATCGCAGGCCACAACTGATTCAGGTGCATCAGGGTCGTTCCAGTTGCAAAAACCGCGGAGGTGCACCGAGGGCCACAATAATCGGACCAAGTCACAAGTAGCAGCATATGACTGAAATCACAAAAATAGTAATCTTATTGTGCACGAAATTCCGCACTACTAAAGCCAGCTGAAAGAGTTGCTCTAGATATTATGAAGCCATTCTCTTCCGGTTTTCCCAATCCTCTAAAATTTGCATGTAAAGCTAAACGTAGTACTTTAGATGCTGTTGCCGTTGTGATCCACTGTGCCCTTAAAGAATTTGATAGGAGTTGCTGCTAGTACGCATGTACTTTCCTTGTTTACTCCGCCGCCTTCAANTGGGCGTTTGACCCTCACTGTTGTGGTTAGGATCTCACTCGATCCCATTCTGTCCGCCCGCCAGCTTGCTACTGGCGACAACGAACGCTGTGTCAGAGGACACATACCACATATAATACATACGCAGCTCGCTAAGAGTGCAACAGGCCAGACGCAGACAGCTGTTTCACGGTCGTTACCGATCATCAGTACGTCATAGGCCTTATGAAGTGAGGTATATAAGCATGTCAAGTGGGCGTTTGACCCTCACTGTTGTGGTTAGGATCTCACTCGATCCCATTCTGTCCGCCCGCCAGCTTGCTACTGGCGACAACGAACGCTGTGTCAGAGGACACATACCACATATAATACATACGCAGCTCGCTAAGAGTGCAACAGGCCAGACGCAGACAGCTGTTTCACGGTCGTTACCGATCATCAGTACGTCATAGGCCTTATGAAGTGAGGTATATAAGCATGTCAAGTGGGCGTTTGACCCTCACTGTTGTGGATAGGATCTCACTCGATCCCATTCTGTCCGCCCGCAAGCTTGACATGCTTATATACCTCACTTCATAAGGCCTATGACATACTGATGATCGGTAACGACCGTGAAACAGCTGCCTGCGTCTGGCCTGTTGCACTCTTAGCGAGCTGCGTATGTATTATATGTGGTATGTGTCCTCTGACACAGCGTTCGTTGTCGCCAGTAGCAAGCTGGCGGGCGGACAGAATGGGATCGAGTGAGATCCTATCCACAACAGTGAGGGTCAAACGCCCACTTGACATACATATGACATTATTTCCTGCCTACGCCATGAACCGCATCCTATAAAAACACTGAATGGGTGGCTATTGCCGAATCATTTTAATTCTGGATAGATTCAGTGGAAATGGCTAAAAAGAAGGACTCTGAGGCAAAAACTTCTGTTAGCGGCCATTTTGAGTGTAACTCATAGGGTACATTGGGGCGACTTGCTCTGTATGAGCGATGTGGTTTTCAAGGCCGACAGTCCACGACGCCCACGCCGGTGTTTCGCCTGTTTCGAAGTGGACAATGATCTTTATTAATAGAAGCGAAGTGACGAGTCCGAGGAAGTAGTCTTTAAGAAGAATATGCGATCACTGAAACAAGAGCTGCTGCCACGGCTAGAAACGTCTGAAGTCGTTTATCGGATCGGGTGCAGTTGCGGACAAAGAAACTACGTCGGAGAAACCGGAAGACAGGTCCGAACGAGAATAGCCGAACACGCTGCAGACATGCGGAGAAATGACGCCAACTCTCAAGTTACGGCTCATTCAACGAGGCCGAAGTTCTCGCAAGAGGTGACAACCGCGTGAGCCGGGAGCTACTTAAACCATGGTTTACTGGCCCCCAGTCCCTTAACAAGTGCAATGATCTTCCCCTTTCATACTCGGTGCTGTGACTTCGCGTAGGCGGAGTCACTAGCCATGCGGGGAGCGCACAAGTGAACACTTTTCATAACACCAGGGTCAGTGGATCAGATGGTCGAACAATCATGACACCAACATCCAACGTACGTGATGAAATTGCAGCAATTAACTACGCAAATGTCACCCATCAAACAGTCATCACACCACCTGCAACGATCCCGGATGAATGGGGGAGCCGTGAACATTCATAGGTATGCAGTAGCATGGCCAGTGCATCCTATTAATACTGCAACCCCTAGTACATGAACCGCTCGTATCTGCTTTTGTCTCTGATGATGGGTTCGAGCAGGAATCCGAAACGTCAGACTAATAAAACTCTTGTCCCATCGATCGTGTCTCCTTCCTCATTGCTTTCTGGTTTCAACCAAGTGAGCCAGACTGTAATGTCAATCAGCTTCGGAACATGCGATAATTTCAAATCGGCTTTGGTTGGTTTGATAGTGTTGTGACCAATGGTAGCAGGACGCAACGCCGGTCGCGTTACGGGACACACTCCTCCTGCTTTGTGCCCTGGGACTTAATCCCGAACCTCACCATCAGCCCTCCAGCGGCTGAGAGTACACATATGTAGGGATACCATTACTGATAAGGACAGGGGAGACTGGAATTGTCATTTCTGGTCAGTCATACCGCAACGCAGGGGCATGCAACCCCCGAACTCGCGACCTGTTGGTCAGGAGTTTAACCCCCTAGCCACTGAGCCACGGACATGCAGTGGACATAATAGGAGTGGGTGGTCGAAGTACTGCTCTACAGTGAATAATCTGCCATCTGTTAGGCATACCTCCTGGCTGGCTGGCTGTGCGTGTCCGAGTTGCGTGAGCGCAACAGCCAACGTCCAGGACGTCCAAACAGTACACGCACACCCACACAGTAGGGGGGGGGAGGGGGAGTTGGGTACTTCAGTCACTCTTCGTGTCCGAGGTCTGGACCAGAGTATGCCCCTTTTGCGTGAGCCTCTGTGATAGCTGTCTCAGTGTCCATATTAGATAAAACTGCGCAGTAGGTCGTCACACGACGGGTCCATAATTTGCGGGAGCAGGCTACGTGGGCGAGGTCTGCTTTGGTTAGCTGGGAGTAGAAAGCCGAATCAGTATTTTGGAGGAGGAATATACAGGACTTCTACTTTTATTTTTGACAAGCCTGGTGTGGTTTTTCAGCGAGCTACAGCGATCTATAGGTCGGAGGCGTTCAAGCATGTAAGATTAACTGTAACCATACACTGTACAGGGCGTGACCGATCTCATAAAATGTTGGCCGAAATTCTGAAATGCGTTTCCGATTGGGAAGGATTACTTAAGTGGAGTTGTTATACCAACTATCATGCAGCATAACCGTATAACACATCGGACTCGTCAGGATGTCGGTTTTTTGAGTGCACGTCTTTTTGACCTCCTGCAGAAACCACACTCGGTAAAAAATGACAATTTAAGTAGCATGCATTTTTCCTATTGATTTTCGATGGTCTTTTGAATTCAAACATATTCTATAGAAAACATGGACACACATTTGCTTCCTTTTGCTCATTTGTTAGGAAATCACATTGTTTTAATATTTTAGGTCCGAAGAAAGCGTATATTTAGGTATTAAAATAGTTTCTTATTATGAGATTTCGAAGGCCGTGCGATGTCCATTCATTCAAGACCACAAATATCCGCTTACTGATGCTCCTCATGAAGTGTACAATACAGTCTGCATCCATTGGCAATTTCATGAACTCTGTGTGGTATCTTCTTAAAGGCAGGGAGGAATATATGATTTTCCTTACGCAGAAAGCGTGCGCCTTATAGACTGTAATTGGTAAACGCTGATGAAATGGCAGATCAGGCTGAAAATCATTCGGGAATTGGGAAAGCTTTTCAAAACCAACATTCACACTTTCTTCGGGCATAAAAAACGAAGACAATGTGATTCCCTACAAAATAAGCAAAAGGAAGTATATGTTTATGCACGTTTTCTGTAAAATATATTTGAATTTATAAAAATATTGAAAATCAATGGAAATAATGCATGCTACATAAATAGTCATTTTTTACCGAGTGTGGTTTCTGGAGGAGGTCAGAAAGAAGTGTATTCACAAACAGACATCCTGGCGCGTCCGAAGTGTTATAGGGTTGTGCTGCATGATAGTCAGCAATAACAACCCCACCCAAGAAATCCTTCCTAATCTGAAACGCATTCCAGAATTTTTGGCCAACATTTCATGAGATCGGTAACGTATTGTAATTTCGTTTCGTCTAATGTCAGAAACCGGAGGACTGTGAGAACAGGTTTAGCCTGTTCACAGGGCAGGTTGTCATGAGTTGGTCGTTTGCTTGTCTCGGAGCAAAACGTCCGTTCCCGGAGAGTGTCAGTCGCAGCATGTGGAGTGGCGTTCCCGTGGGTCGTACATGCACTCACCAGCAAGAACAAGTGGTCACCTGACTGTTGATCAGTAAATTGAATATCACATGAGCTCAGAGTGGGACGCAAGTTGAGGAGTGACGAAGGATCAAGGATGATAAATACTGGCAGCGCTGAACACGGAAATGAGCATCTCCCACTGCTGGAAGGACTAACGATCTCACTGACACTTACCGTACCATTTCGTCATTCATCAGCAGGAGAGCAATAAATTACTGTGATATTCTTCCTCGCAGGTGCAAAACACAAAGCTACGATGCACAGGCTCATAACAGCGGCTCAGAAACTACTACAGTAAGTAAGCTAACTCATGAAGTCTCAAAAGAAATGCCGAAATGCGTTTCCGTTTCGAAAAGATTAATTACGTAGGGTTGTTAAACCGATCATAGCGCAGCATAATTCTATTATAATTCAGTTACCCGAAAACGCCGGCTTTCGAAGGAACTTCTTTACGGCTTCATACAAAAACATACTCTGTAAAAAAATGACTACTTAAGTAGCATGTATTTTTTTCTTTGATTAGTGATGTCCCTAAAAGTCCAATTATATTTCTAAGAAAAAATGCATAAAAATATTCATTCTTTTATTTATTCTGTACAAAATTACATCTTATTTTAATTTTTTACTCGAAGTAAGGGTTTAATTCGGTTTTCAAAAGTTTCCAATTGTGAGATTTCTAAATATCTTGAAATGGCGCTTCATAAAACGTCATGTCTCTGTATTTACTAATGTGGCTTGTCAAGTTAATAATGTGACTCAAATTCGCTGCTTAATTTTATGAACCCTTATACAGTCTCCTCTTAATACGGTGGATAAATGTATGGTTTTCGTGGCAAGGAAGAAATACGGCCTGTAGTTTGGAAACCCTAAATCCAAGTGTAACGGCAGGTCGGGTTCAAAATTATTCGGGAATCGGAAAAGTTTCATAAAACCGGATTAAACCCCCTTTGAGTATAAAATTGAAAGAAAACGTCATTGTCTACCGAATGAGCAAAAGAATGAATATATTTATGCATGTTTGCCATGAAATATAATTGAATCATTAAGGGCATCGAAATGCATGCTACATAAGTAGTCATTTTTTACGGAGTATGTTTCTGGATGCAGCTGGGAGGAAGTTTGTTCGAAAGCCTGCATCCTGCGGTACCTGAATTATTATAAAATTATGCTGCATGATGATTAGTCTTAGAACCCTGCTTAGTTAACAGATTCGAAACGGAAGGCATTTCGGAATTTCTGTTGAGCTTTCATGAGTTATGCCACTTACTGTAAGTGAATCAGGACTCCGGGCCCTGGCAAGGGGGGAGGGGAGAGTGTAGCAGATGCTGTGCAAGTCTACTTTCATTAAAAAACCGATTCACGCGCAAGTCACCGTCCCGGCTCTCGGCCTGCTGTGGGACACACAGTGAACGTTAAAAGCGACGGATTAGGAGGCAATCTAAGAGACAATGCAAAAGTAGTGGACGGCGATGCTTCCCAACGTAGTCGGCAACAGGGCAAATCGTCCACAGCCTTAAATCCTTAATTGAACTAGCAGCCAGCAAGATAATGAAAGAACAACGCACGTTGTCAACAATCCTGCCGGCGACTGGTAAGAAACCCACTTTGGACTATGAAGCCCATCAGAAACGTTGCATAAGTCGAGGGCAAAAGTAGCAGGGATAAATATTGACGACAAGACATCGATAAAACGAATAAATGGAAAGACGCCGTTAGTAACAACGGGACTCAGAGATTATTGCTAATGGGTATAACGCTACCGTATGTGACCTAACTTATGGATTTCGATGACAGAATCTGATATTAGAAGTTTTGGAAGCCTCCAACTTCGTCCTTTTCCCGTGCAGAAAAAGCGTCTATGAAGTTTTATCAAATTAAATATTGATAAATTTGGACGAAAATTGACGTTCCGCTATACTCAGGCAACTTGCGGTGCTAAAACCTGACCTAGACTTCGACTGTCTATCTAGGCGTGGTTTTTTTGAGAGGGGAGTACTTTATCCTCGAGGATTCTGCTAAACAGAGATTGCAGAACTTGAAAATTAATATTTTATCTAATGCGTACTGTAGGTATCAGTATGCTGACAGGTTTTTTCGAGAACCAAGATCTTTATCGATCAGTAGATCAGTGGGGTTTCGTGTCCCAAAATAGAGTAATAGCGCACACAGGCAATTCTTCGTTTGAATGGGCGGAAATTATTTTGCCGTTTGGAAAATTACATGGATTGACACAGAAATGAATACCACCACATAGTCATTTCAGTTTTCGTGTGGTCTTGCTGGTGGACATACGTAAGTTGGAAATGGAAAGAGCAAAATAATAAAAATTTCAACAAAATATCAATATATAGGCGGCCACTTTGTCTTGCAATTATAATCGTAGAAAGGAGCCGAAAAATGAGTAAGGATAACAGAAATGGTCCTAATACAAACAGAAAAGCATGTCCTTTCTTTTATGTTAGAAAAATGTCAGCACTTCTAAGTAACGTGAAAGAAATGGCCGAGAGCATCATATTTCTTTTTGGTCTCACCGGGAAAATGTGAAGTATACAGATATCCGTTAATAGAATGCCGTATTGAAGCACTCATTGAAAAAATCACTTGTGAGGAGGTTCTCTCATACATCGAAAACATATTTTTTTGTTGTGGACATTCCTACTTTCTACAAAAAGCTTTCGTTTCTAAGCGAGTCTTTAGATATGACCCAGACGATCGTCTAAACAATGTCTCTTTTGGCAAATGTTTTCAAGAAGTATTTTATCTTAAAGGTTTTAGTAAACACCTAATATAAAATCTGTTTTTATGGATATTGATAATCATGAAGTTTTTGTATTTCAAAGCCGATCTGAAAATTAATATAACCTAGAGCAAACGAAAAGTGGACATTAACTTTATGGAAGAAAATTTCACGTTATATATACGAAATGGTAAGTGTGGATTGCATGTGACAAATCCGCTTAACTTTATCAGTCATCTACCGACCTGGAAGCATGTGACCCCATGAAAACTTTTGTTGCCATGACGTCCCTATCGGCGAAATCAAGCAAAATCCTATTTGTCCTAGTCAACGGCATCTCACCCAACGCAAAGGTGTAGAAAATAGAATAAACTCCAAGGAAACAGTTTTGAAATGTATGCTCAGAATGTAAACCGTTAGCAAACGATCACACCTGAAATAATACTAATCCTTAGAGGATATCGAGATGTAAAATTCTGAAAAAGACTATTTTAATACGTCACTCTATTTGTGCAGTCTTATTTTATCAGCTTTTTGCAAGGACAGACTTTATGTACATCGAAAGTTGAAGTCCGCTAAATAACAAACATTTTTGACATTTCGAAGAAATTGGTATTTCTAAACAACACAATTTTAACTTCAAAAGGCAATTTGACGAGCATGTGTTTGCTTTCGATAAATTTTCTTCAGGCCTGTGCATTATATGGTTATTGAAGTAATGAATTTAATGATACGGGCAAGTTGGTAATTAAGCTGTAGCTCGGGTTTGGAAAGGGGGAGAGTGAAACCCCAGAATTCCAGTCAGCGCCAGGGAGAAGGTGGGTTCCCGCGAAGGTAATTACATGCGGATGGCTGGTTTGGTGGCTTTGAACCATGACAACTGTGGGGCCTGTATGAAGTTCTTCTGTGTGCATAGGACCGGTCCGCGTAGCTTGATTGCAGCCACCTCTGCCAAAAGCGCTGCTCAAGTAGTTTTGGATAGCTTGATGGGACCTTGTAAATCACTCTGGAGGCTTCTCTGGCATCTACACGGTGGTCTGTGTCTACCGTGTGCGCGAGGACCGGGTTGTTGATGTTCTTTATTTGACTCTTTTCTAACCATGCTGGAAGACGTTCTTTTATTCTTTTAGATAAACGCCGGCTCGTGCGACCAATATATTCTGTCTCACAGGAGCAGGTGAAGGAGTAAATGCACATAGAGGTGGTCTAAGCTGATAGTTTGTCCTTGCGCTTTCCGTATGGGATGGGACTGGTAGAGAACAGTACACGGGTGTCAGCTGCTGGAAACATCTGCGATACAGCTTGAGTTGGACGTCCTTTTGAAAGTTTACTTGGTGAATCCCCTTGAAATGAAACCCTGATGAAAATCCTTTTCTTTCCTGCCGTCAGTATTGGGGGCTTTTGTGGTCTTTCGCCCGTGTTCTTGGCATTGAATCGATCAGGACACCCGTTCTGA
>CACRXP010000623.1:319316-342215 GCA_902702965.1 Spirometra erinaceieuropaei | reverse complement strand
AGCCGGGAGCTACTTAAACCATGGTTTACTGGCCCCCAGTCCCTTAACAAGTGCAATGATCTTCCCCTTTCATACTCGGTGCTGTGACTTCGCGTAGGCGGAGTCACTAGCCATGCGGGGAGCGCACAAGTGAACACTTTTCCCAACACCAGGGTCAGTGGATCAGATGGTCGAACAATCATGACACCAACATCCAACGTACGTGATGAAATTGCAGCAATTAACTACGCAAATGTCACCCATCAAACAGTCATCACACCACGTGCAACGATCCCGGATGAATGGGGGAGCCGTGAACATTCATAGGTATGCAGTAGCATGGCCAGTGCATCCTATTAATACTGCAACCCCTAGTACATGAACCGCTCGTATCTGCTTTTGTCTCTGATGATGGGTTCGAGCAGGAGTCCGAAACGTCAGGCTAATAAAACTCTTGTCCCATCGATCGTGTCTCCTTCCTCATTGCTCTCTGGTTTCAACCAAGTGAGCCAGACTGTAATGCCAATCAGCTTCGGAACATGCGATAATTTCAAATCGGCTTTGGTTGGTTTGATAGTGTTGTGACCAATGGTAGCAGGACGCAACGCCGGTCGCGTTACGGGACACGCTCCTCCTGCTTTGTGCCCTGGGACTTAATCCCGAACCTCACCATCAGCCCTCCAGCGGCTGATAGTACACATATGTAGGGATACCATTACTGATAAGGACAGGGGAGACAGGAATTGTCATTTCTGGCCAGTCATACCGCAACGCAGGGGCATGCAACCCCCGAACTCGCGACCTGTTGGTCAGGAGTTTAACGCCCTAGCCACTGAGCCACGGACATGCAGTGGACATAATAGGAGTGGGTGGTCGAAGTACTGCTCGACAGTGAATAATCTGCCATCTGTTAGGCATACCTCCTGGCTGGCTGGCTGTGCGTGTCCGAGTTGCGTGAGCGCAACAGCCAACGCCCAGGACGTTAAAATAGTACACGCACACCCACACATGGCGGGGGGGGGCTTGGTACTTCAGTCACTCTTCGTGTCCGAGGTCTGGACCAGAGTACGCCCCTTTTGCGTGAGCCTCTGTGATAGCTGTCTCAGTGTCCATATTAGATAAAACTGCGCAGTAGGTCGTCACACGACGGGTCCATAATTTGCTGGAGAAGGCTACGTGGGCAAGGTCTGCTTCGGTTAGGTGGGAGGAGAAAGCCGAATCAGTATTTTGGAGGAGGAACATACAGGACTTCCACTTTTATTTTTGACAAGCATGGTGTGGTTTTTCAGCGATCTACAGCGATCGATAGGTCGGTGGCGGTCAATGATGTAAAATTAACTGTAACCATACATTGTACAGGGCGTGACAGATCTCATAAAATGTTAGCCGAAATTCTGAAATGCGTTTCCGATTAGGAAGGATTACTTAAGTGGGGTTGTAATACCGATTATCATGCCTGTCAGACATAATAATATTATAGGATTAACCGCACAATTAATCCACAATCAAACAGTCGTCTGAACTTTCGAGCACACTGTTAGTTGTTTTTATGTGAACTAATTTTGGCCAGTGCACAATTTAGAAACGGAATAGGTGCTGTGCTATCTCCTCGGGAGTAAGTCTAATATTTATGTGGTCACTCTGTATATTTGCTGTAAGAGACCGGTCTCCTAAAATGCTGGCCGGAATTTTAGAAATGCGTTTTCGATTGGGAAGGATTACGTGGGTTGGGTTGTTGTGTAGATTATCATGCGGCATAATCATATAATATTTCGGACTCGTCGGGATCTTGGCTTTTGAAGGCACTGCTTTTTGTCCTCCTGTTAAAAGTAGACTCACTAAAAAGTGACTACTGATGTAACACGAATTTTCACATTTTTATCTAACCGTACTTTTTACAGAGGTCGAAAAGAAGTGCATTCAAACGCCAACACCCCGGCCAGTGCGAAATACTACAGGAATGTACCGCACGATAATCTACAGAGCGTGACCGATCTCATGAAAAGTTATCCAAAATTCTGGAATGCGGTTCCGATTAGAATGGATTACTTAGATGGGGTTGTTATACTGATCACCATGCAGCATAACCCTATAACACTTCGGACTCTTCAGGATGTCGGTTTTTTGAGTGCACGTCTTTTTAACCTCCTGCAGAAACCACACTCGGTAAAAAATGACAATTTATGTAGCATGCATTTTTCCTATTGATTTTCGATGGTCTTATAAATTCAAACATATTTTATAGAAAACATGGACAAACATAAGCTTTCTTTTGCTCATTTGTTAGGAAATCAGATTGACTTCATATTTTATGCCCGAAGAAAGTGCATATTTTGGTTTTTAAAAAGTTTCTAATTATGAGATTTTGAAGGCCGTGCTATGTCCATGCATGCAAGGCCGCACATGTCCGTTTACTAATACTCCTCATGAAATGCACAATACAGTCCGGATCCATTGAAAATCTCATGAACTCTATGTGCTATCTTCTTAAAGGCGTAGAGCAATATATGATTTTCCTTACGCAAAAAGTATGCGCCTTGTAGACTGTAAATGGTAAACGCTGATGCAATGGCAGATCAGGCTGAAAATCACCCAAGAACAGGGAAACTTTTTTATATCCAAAATACATCCTTCTTCGGGTAAAAATATGAAAACAGTGGGATTTTCTACCGAACGAGTAAAAGAAGGCATTTTTGTGCAAGTTTTCTATAAAATTTATTTGAATTTGTTGGACCTTCGAAAATCAGTACGAAAAATGCATGCTACATAAATAATCATTTTTTACCGAGCATGGTTTCTGCAGGAGGCCAAAAAGAAGTGCATTCAAAAGCCGTCCTCCTGGCGAGTCTGAAATGCTATAGGCTTATGCTGCATGCTTATCATTATTACAATCCCACCTAAGTAATCCCTCCTAATCGAAAACGTAATTCAGGATTTCGGTCATCATTTCATGAAATCGGCCACGCACTGTAAGCTCGTTCCGTCTAATGTCAGACATAAGAGAACTGTGAGAACAGGTTTATCCTGTACACAGGCTGTCATGAGTTGGTCGTTTGCCTGTGTCAAAGCAAAGCGTTCGTTCCCGGAGAGTGTCAGTCGCGGCATATGGTGTGGCGTTCACGTGGGTCGTACATGCACTCACCAGCAAGAACAAGTGGTCACCTGACTGTTGATCAGTTAATTGAATATCACATGAGCTCAGAGTGGGGCGTAAGCTGAGGAGTGACGAAGGGTCAAGGATGATAAATACTGGCAGCGTTGAACACGGAAATAAGCCCCTCTCCCTGCTGGAAGGACAAGCGATCTCATTGACACTCACCATACGAATTCATCGTCCATCAGCAGGAAACAGATGAATCACTGCGATATCCTGCCTCGCAGGTGCAAAACACGAAGCTAGGCATGCACAGGCTCGTAACAGTGGCTCCAAAACTACTACGGCAAGTGGGTTAACTCGTGAAAACTCAAGAGAAATTCTAAAATGCGTTTCCGTTTTGAAAAGAGTAATTAAGTAGGGTTGTAAAACCAATCATCGCACAGCATAATTCTATAATAATTCAGTTACTCCATGACGCCGGCTTTCGAAGAAAGTTCCTTACGGCTTCATACAAAAAACCATACTCTGCAAAAAATGACTACGCAAGTAGCATACTTTTTTCATTGATTAGCGATGCCCCTGAACGCCCAATTATATTTCATGGAATACATGCACAAAAATATTCAGTCTTTTGCTCATCAAATAGAACATTACGTCTTCTTTTAATTTTATACTCGAAGAAAGGGTTTAATTCGGTTTTAACAAAGTTTCTAATTGTGAAATTTTTTAATACGGTGAAATGACCCTTCATAAAACGTCATGTCTCTGTGTTTACCAATGGGGCTTGTAAAGTTAACAATGTGGCTTAAATCTGCTGCTTAATTTTATGACCGTCATATCGTCTCCTCTTAATACGGCAGATAACCTTAGGGTTTTCTGTACGCGGAAATTATACGGCTTGTAGATTAGGAACCCTGAATGCAAGTGTAATTGCAGGTCGGGTTCAAAATTTTCGGGAATCGGAAAAGTTTTATAAAACCCAAGTAAACCCTTCCCTCGAGCAAAAAGTTGAAATAAGACGTGATTTTCTACCAAATGAGCAAAAGAATAAATATTTTTATGCATGTTTTCCACGAAATATAATTGAATATTTAAGGGCATCGAAAATCAATGAGAAAAATGCATGGTGCATAAATAGTAATGTTTTTCAGAGTATTGGTCTATCATGCAGCCGCAAAGAAGTTTGTTCGAAAGCCAGCGTCCTGCGGTAACTGAATTATTGTAGAATTATGTTGAAAGATGATTGGTCTTACAAGCCTACCTAGTTAATATTTTCGAAACGGAAAGGCATTTCGGAATTTCTTTTGAGGTTTCATGAGTTAGGCCACTTACTGTAAGTGAATCAGGACTCCGGGCTCTGACATGGGGGGAGTGGAAAGTGTAGCAGATGCTGCGCAAGTCTACTGTCACTAAAAACCGATTCACGCGCAAGTCACCGTCCCGGATCTCGGCTTGTTGAGGGGCACACGCTGAACACCGTCAAAAGCGACGGATTAGGAGGCAATCTAAGAGACAAAGCAAACGTAGTAGACGGCGATGCTTCCCAACGTATTTCGCAAATGGGCACATCGTCCACAGCTTTAAGCCCTTAATTAAACTAGCAGCCAGCAAGATAAAAAAGGAACGACGTACTTTGTCAAAAATCCTATCGGCGACTGATAAGAAACCCACTTTGGACTATGAAACCCATCAGAGACGTTGCATAAGTTGAAAGCAAAAGTAGCAATGATAAACTTTGACGACTAGACATCGGTAAAACAAGTAAGCAGAAAGACACCTTTAGTGACAGCGGGACTTATAGATTGTTGCTAATGTGTAGAACGCTACCGTACGTGACCTAACTCATGAAACCTGATGACAAAATCTGATATTAGAAGTTTTGGAAGCCTCCAACTTCGTCCTTTTCCCGTGCAGAAAAAGTGTCAATGAAGTTTTATCAAGTTAAATATTGATAACTTTTGGACGAAAATTGACGTTCCGCTATACTCAGGCAACTTCCTGGGCTAAAACCTGACCTAGACTTCGACTGTCTATCTAGGCGTGGTTTCTTTGAGAGGGGAGTACTTTATCCTTGCGGATTCTGCTAAACAGAGATTGCAGAACTTGAAAATTGATATTTTATCTGATGCGTACTGTAGGTATCAGTTTGCTGAATGGTTTTTTCGAGAACCAAGATCTTTATCGATCAGTAGATCAGGGCGGTTTCGTGTCCCAAAATAGAGTAATAGCGCACACAGGCAATTCTTCGTTTGAATGGGCGGAAATTATTTTGCCGTTTGGAAAATTACATGGGTTGACACAGAACTGAATACCACCACATACTCATTTCAGTTTTCATGTGATCTTGCTCGTGGACATACGTAAGTTGGAAATGGAAAGAGCAAAATATTAAAAATTTCAGCAAAATATCAATATTTATGCGACAACTTTGTCTTGCAATTATAATCGTAGAAAGGAGCCGACTAGTGAGTAAGGATAACAGAAATGGTCCTAATACATACAGAAAGGCATTTCCTTTCTTTTATGTTAGAAAGATGTCGGCACTTCTAAGTAACATGAAAGAAATGGCCGAAAGCGTCATATTTCTTTTTGGTCTCATCGTGGGAAAATGTGGAGTACACAGATATCCGTCAACAGAATGCAGTATTGAAGCACTCATTGAAAAGATCACTTGTGAGGAGGTTCTCTCATTCATCGAAAACATATTCTTTTGTTGTGGACATTCCTACTTTCCACAAAAAGCTTTCGTTTTTAAGCGAGTCTTTAGATATGACCCAGACGACCGTCTAAACAATGTCTCTTTTAGCAAATGTTTTCAAGAAGTATTTTATCTTAAAGGTTTTATAAAAGACCTAATATAAAATCTGTTTTTATGGATATTGATAATCATGAAGTTTTTGTATTTCAAAGCCGATCTGAAAATTAATATAACCTAGAGCAAACGAAAAGTGGACATTAACTTTATGGAGGAAAATTTCACGTTATGTATACGAAATGGTAAGTGTGTGATTGCATGTGACAAATCCGCTTAACTTTATCAGTCATCTACCGGCCTGGAAACATGTGACCCCATGAAAACTTTTGTTGCCATGACGTCCCTATCGGCGAAATCAAGCAAAATCCTGTTTGTCCTAGTCAACGGCATCTCACCCAACACAAAGGTGTAGAAAATAGAATAAACCCCAAGGAAACAGTTTTGAAATCTATGTTCAGAATGTAAACAGTTAGCAGACGATCACACCTGAAATAATACTAATCCTTAGAGTATATCTGGATGTAAAATTCTGAAAAAAACTATTTTAAAACGTCACCCTATTTGTGCAGTCATATTTTATCAGCTTTTTGCATGGACAGGCTTTATGTACATCGAAAGTTGAAGTCCGCTAAATAAGAAACATTTTTAACATTTTGAAGAAATTGGTATTTCTAAACAACATAATTTTAACTTCAAAAGGCAATTTGACGAGCATGTGTTTGCTTTCGATAAAATTTCTTCAGGCCTGTGCATTATATGGTTATTGAACTAATGAATTGAAAGATACGGCAAGTAGGTAATTAAGCTGTAGCTCGGGTTTGGGGAGGGGGAGAGTGAAACACCAGAATTCCAGTAAGCGCCAGGGAGAAGGTGGGTTCCCGCAAAGGTAATTACGTGCGGATGGCTGGCTTGGTGGATTTGAACCATGGCAACTGTGGGGCCTGTATGAAGTTCTTCTGTGCGCATAGGACCGGTCCGCGTAGCTTGATTGCAGCCGCCTCTGCCGTAGCCAAGAAGCGCTGCTCAAGTAGTTTTGAATAGCTTGATGGGACCTTATAAATTACTCTGAAGGCTTCTCTGGCGTCTACACGGTGGTCTGTGTCTACCGTGTGCGCGACGATCGGGTTGTTGATGTTCTTTATTTGACTCTTTTCTAATTATTCTGGAAGACGTTCTTTTATTCTTTAAGATAAACGCCGGCTCGTGCGACCAATATATTCTGCCGCACAGGAGCAGGGGAAGGAGTAAATGCACATAGAGGGGGTCTGAGCTGATAGCTTGTCCTTGCGTTTTCCGTATAGGATGGGACTGGTAGAGAACAGTACATGGGTGTCAGCTGCTGGAAACACCTGCGATACAGCTTGAGTTAGGCGTCCTTTTGAAAGTTCACTTGGTGCATCCCCTCGAAATGAAACCCTGATGAAAATCCTTTTCTTTCCTGCCGTCAGTATTGGGAGCTTTTGTGGTCTTTCGGCCATGTTGTTAGCAATGAATCGATCAGGACACCCGTTCTGGTGAAAAAGGCTTTCGATGCTCTTAAGCTCTTTCTCGACGCTATCAGCTGAGCAGATTCTTCTTACTCTTTCTGTCCAACAGCGGACTAAATTGCGTTTAACGTTTAGCGGTACGAAACTCCCAAAGTAGGTGTATTTTCGTGACCAGGCTTTCTTACGATAGACGCTACGTCGAATGCTGCCGTCAGGGCTTCAAACTCAGAAGCACATCCAGAAAGGGAAGTGAACCGGACTGTTCTTCTTCCGGAGTGAATTTTATTGATGGATGCGCCTGATTTATGTCATCCAGTAGAGTCGAAATGTCACTTTTTTCGGTGTAATTGCGGATATATCACCCAGGTACCACCGATAGTATCTTAAGCCATAGTATCTTATAATATTAACTTTAATGTTTCCTTTATTTTTTCGATTCCATTAGAGTTGTACTTTATCAAAATACATATTGGATTTTTGCATTGGTGTCGGTTTTTAAGTGATTAACAGTAATTCGTTAATCTAAAAATCTCCCACCTGTTGGCTCTCGTAGGGTATTTAGGGCAAACAAACGGGACTGATATAGGAATAAAGTTCAGGGGGCTACTTATCCCCACGTCTGTCAAAGGCGGACTCTTCTTCATCTCCTGCCTTTATCCTTTTTCGACCGTCGACGACACCGAGGGTGTTATTGGCCCAGATGTCAAACTTGACTTATAAGTCCTCGTAATTATCGTGGGGTAGACCCGTCGATCGTTGTACCTCGTCAGGTTTCTAACGCTGGAAGAGAATGAGAGCTCATAGAGGAATGAGGGCTGCTTAGGTTTTAATGACGCTCGGAACATGGGAGAGAACTGACGATGCTTCCTGTGCGTCCTACGGTAGGGTGGACACGATGACGGTGACTTGCGCGTGAATTATTTGATAGCGATTTCGAATTGTCGAAGCATTTGTCTCTCTCTCTCTCTCTCTTGCTCTCTTGTCCCTCATCTATATGAATAAAAGTGAGTCTAGAAGACCCAGGGCAGACTCAAGCGCGGTGATTGACAAAGTCAAACAGCTCCTCCACGCGTGACACACACACAGGACCTGGTCCGTACAAAACGGATGCGGTTTTCACAACAAAACAAGGGGCATCTGGAATCCCGTCGAGGTTGGAGCGCTATAACGGTCAAACTAAGAGAGAGATAGGGTCATTAAAGCCCGAGTCCCCGTCCCGGAAGGTCTGAATTATCCTGTGAAGTGGCAACCTCTCCAGCCACGACTCTGAGCGCGCCCTGACAGATTTCAGCACATCCGATGTACTATGGTGAGGACTGCGCTGATGTGCTCTGGTTCCCTTGTGTCGACGCAATTTTCTTTTTCTGCTTCCATTAACCTGTCGACTGCCCGAGCCTGTGAACCAACGGCCGATGGAACTTTGTTCAGTGGCTGACGCGGCCTCAAGACTCGCGTCTAGATCGTGTCACCTCGAACATGCACGGCAACAGTTATGGGCCCGCTCTGGCTATTCGATACCTTATTGACTCGTGTCGTGATCCAAACCTAACCTCCGTCTTTGTCCAACGTATCTACAGCGCAAAACACCCTGAGGCCCAAAATGATGCAACTGGCTTGGTTTTTTAGAAGGAGACACGATCACTGGGACAAGAGCTTTATTAGCCTGACGTTTCGGCTTCCAGATAGAACCCATCACCAGAGACAAAAGCAGATAAGGGTGGTTCATGCATAAGGGGCTGCAGCATTAATAGAATACAGTCTCCATGCTACCGCATACCTATGGATGTTCACAGCTACCCCCCCCCTTCATCATGGATCGTTGCACATGGTGTGATGGCCGATATTTGCGTGGTTAATTGCTGCAATCTCATCACCTGCTTTGGATGTTGGTGTGACGATTGCTCGACAATCTGACGCACGGACCCTGGTGTTGGGAAAAATGTTTACCTGCGCGCTCCTCGCATGACTAATTATTCCGCCTAGGCGAAGTCTGAGCACCGAGTATGGAATGGGAAGGTTGTTGCACTTGTAAATGGACTGGGGGCCAGTAAACCATGACTCAAGCAGCTCCCGGCTCACCCGGTTGTCACCTCTTCCGAGAATTCCGGCCTCTTCAAATTTGAATGTGTGGTCAGATCTTGTCGAATGAGCCACAACTCGAGAGCTGCGTCATTTCCCCGCACTGCTGCAGCGTGCACGGCCATTCGCGTTCGGACCTGTCTTCCAGTTTCTCCGACGTAGTTACTTTGTCCGCAACTGCATCAGATCCAACAAATGACTCCAGACGTTTCTTGCCGTGGCAGCGGGTCTTTTGGTTTCATTACCAGACGCCGGATAGTCGCTTCGTTCTGTGTGTAACTCCAACCCCAAGCGGTGCGTGACGGCGGCCGACAGCTTCCGAAACGTTCTTGTCATACGAAAGCGTTCGCCAAAATTTGGTGTCCATGCGGTCAGGCCTTTCGAAGTCGCGCGGGTAGCCCTTGGCTTCCCGTCTCATCTTTTAGCTTTTATTAGCAGACTGGTCTTTACTAGCAACAGAAAATCAAGACTACTCGTTACTGCCGCAAAATCAAAACCCCACGTAAAAACCCTCGCTCGCTGCAAAAATGTAATCGGTATAAGTACAAATAAACGCTTCTACAAGTTAAGTCCAACCAACTTTATGTCATTCTGAGGTGAGGCGAGATCACAATCCATCGATTGCCAATAGAAGCGAAGAGACGAGTCCCAGGAAGAAGTCTTGAAGGAAGGATAATTCAGACTCTTGTCCCGGCGATCGTGTCTCCTTCTTAAAAATCCATCGATTCTTTAGGAGAAAGGGAAACCCCGTGACCGAGATTCTCCTATAATAATCTTCGTTCCACTGCCGATAAGACCTTTTCAGCCATCCACCTTCTTCGCTGCCGATATGTATAGTGCCCTAAAAGGTAAGGTTTCCGCGCCAGGATGCGTTGGCTTGGGTCGCTGGTTTGCGAGCCATCAGAACACGAAATGATGCCACTGTTACTAAGAACGCAACCACTCACTATTTCCAGGATCTTACCCCAAACCGGTCTTCAATACAGCGAAAGATGCAGTATGCAACGGCACAAGCAGATTTCCTTTGCGTTTAATTAGAAATCTAGGACTTGTTTTCTAGTTAATCGCGGCTGCATATTTTGGAGGCACCGAAAATCTTATTTCGTTTTTGTGCCACAATACTTTGCCGGTCGCTTATGGACTTCATTTGTTCCTGTACGTCACTTGCTTGCCTAGGCTTGAGCAGAGCGTCCTCGAACAGATCCGAATTATTGCGTCTGATGTAATTGTTGGGGTAATAAGACGGATCGAGCGCATGATAATTTGTTTCGGCTTTCGAAGTCATACGAAGTCTTAGGTAGCACCGACCGGAAAGCAAGTGCTGTCTAGGAATTACGTCAACCGTTCAAAAACCAATGTGTGGAGGGTTGTACGCGCGTACGGCTGTCGTGTGCCTTGTGTGCGTGTATATGTGCATGAGTACGTGTGTGCGCATGATGTAATTCGCCTGAGGGTAGGAATTTTAGATTATTGACAGTCATGTTGACAAAGCAATTTGCGTTTGGCTGGCTCTCGTCCTGCCTGGTGCGGTGAGGTGTGAAATACAGTAGACGTGCTGACTCATGAAATGTCAACCGAAATTCCGAAATGCGTTTTCGATTCGAAAAGATTGAATAAGTAGGGTTGCAAAACTAATCATCCTGCGGCATTATTCCATAATAATTCAGTTGCCGTAAAATGCCGGCTTTCCAATGAATGTCTTTCCGGCTGCATGCAAAACTATACTCTGTAAAAATGACTACTTAACTAGCACGCATTTAAGTCGGATGTGGTTTTGTAGCCCCACCTGAAGTAAACAAACCCCAATCACCTCTCATACGGGACCGATGGTAATAGGGGTTTTTACAGGTGGAGCCGGGGAACGTACAGGCGACAAGGTCAAATAGTTGTATGCAAGAGTAAAGCTATTGGGAATGCGCGGCTGCAGTTTGAACGGTTGAGAAATAGTTGCCCTAACCCTTTACCCTAAACATAACCTCTAACTATAACCCCTAATCCTAAACCCTAACCCACAACACTAACCTTTAACCTTAACCCCTGACCATAACTCCTAACCCTAATAATTAACCCAAACCCAAAAAATATTATGTCCAACTTACCTGCATTTTTCTCATTGATTTTCGATGCTTTTTAAAATGCAATCATATTTCACAAAATACACGCATATAAATATTCATTCTCTCGCTCAATCAGTAGGAAATGACGTCTTCTTCCAATCTTATGCTCGAAAGAAAGGTAAGTTCGTTTTTCAAAAAGTTTCTAGATGTGAGATTTTTCAATACCGTGAAATGGCCGTTCATAAAATGTCATGTCTGCGCATTTACCTACGTGGCTTCTAAAGTCAACGATATGGCTATAATCAACTGCTTAATTTTATGAACCCCATATGGTGTTTTCTCAATACCGTATAGAAATGTGTGGGTTTCCGTACGCGGAAAACATATGGCTTGTACTTTGGAAGCCCTGAACGGCAAGTCAGATTCAAAATTATTCGGAAATTGGAAAAGTCACTTAATACCGAAGTAAAACCTTCCATCGAGTATAAAATTCGAAAAAGGATGTAATTTTCTACGGAATGTGTAAAGGAATAAATACCTTTATGCATATTTTCTATGAAATATAATTGGATGTTTAAGGGTACTAAAAATCAATGAAAAAATGAATGCAACTTATGCAGTCATTTTTAACAGAGTACAGTCTTTGCATACACCCGGAAAGAAGTTTGCTCAAATGCTGGCATCCTGAGTTAACTGAATTATTGTAGAGTTATGCTGCGCGATAAGTTTTTTACAACCCGATTCAAGTAATCTTTTCGAAACAAAAACGCATTTCGTAATTTCGGTTGACATTTCATGAGTTAGCACACATACTGTACGTATAATAGACCCAACTCCTTTGCTATTGTCGAAAGGAATTAACCGCCGCGTTTCAGCAGAGACGTTTCACAGCGGAAAGGGAGACGAAAAATAATTGTCATTTATAAGCGTGCTCGTATTAGTGATGAACTCCAAAAAATTATCTAGTGGACGAACCAAAACGCTTTAATTCTCAGCTTTCAGATAGCACGCTAGAGGAGCTAAGTTAAAAGGCTGCCGAAATGAATTCAAACCTGTCAAAGCAATCCGAAAGCGAAAATTCTCAAAGCATGATCGCGCCATGACAAACTGGGACACAAGGATTATCCTACGGACTTTCTAACTCGTTGCTTCGGTATACGAATCTGGGACATCCTTGCAAAGAAACTGCCGAGGACCTGCTACATCCCGACTGGTAAGTGGAAGAGAAGGAAAACGTGTTTCAGGAACAAACACTTGATTGTCACAACCCGCGAACACATGACTTTTCAACTCCCCAAAAGACGCCTTAATTATTTGGAATCATGAGCTTTCCGGAGCATTCCGGTCTATGGCGTGTCGGTCGTGGATTGGCTATTGCGTGCGCGAGAATTCCCTCGCTGAAAAATCTCGAATGTTCGGCCGGGCCATTGATTGGACCGCACGCCTGAGCAAAGGCAGAACACGTGCTCGGTGTTGCCGCACGCGCTGGTCACGTGTGTATTTCGCCGCCGGCTTGGCCTGTTCTTCCGCACATGTTCAAGTCTTCCTTTCGCCATAGTCCGGTATTCCACATTGCCTGCGCTCTCCATAATACCTCCCGCTTTTGAAAGTTGGACAGCATACTCATCTACTTTGCGGGGTCCAAGATTAGTTCCTTTGGCGGCTGCGTCTTTCGACAGGTCCTCGAAACGTTCGACGGTATTGACTGACCGTCGACCTTGGGAGTCAGCATCTCAGAGGTATCACATAGCAACGCGAGTGTAACTTGACCGTCCGTGGTGAATTTACACCTGAGCTGGTTCGCATGTCTTTTGATTTTCCCAACTGTTGTCTCCAAGACGAACACAGCGCCTGTAGATTTGTTTACTACATTCTGTACGCAGGACTTCTATCCGGCATTGCATTTGCGAGCAACTACCTCGTCTCCTTCCTGAAAGTAGTATTTTGCCGGTTGGGGAACTCGGTCTTCTGGTTTAAGGTATTGCAATCGGGAATCCAGCCGTCGGACAAAACATTCTCGGCTAGTATTTGGCCGACAAGGTTACTTTTTGAGGTCGTTATATAGGGGAAAAGGAGTGTGTTGAAGTAGTGCATTTTAACGCCTGTGGTTCACAACTTTTTCATCGCCTCCTTGAACGTTCCGACGAAATGTTCTATTTGGCTGTTAGATTGGCTATGAAATGACATTGACGTCGCATGTCGGATTCCCAATTTCTGGCAGAGTTGTTCGAACAGTGATTATGTAAACTGGGTGCCGTTATCCGTCTCAACAGCCGTGCGGATGCTATATCCTGAGACACCAGAACTAGACATTCTGTGCAGCGCATCAAACGTTTATGTAGGTGCCTAAGCACTTTGGCAGCGCTTTGTACAGAGGCCTGAAATAACTATCGACAGCCCTGCAAATAAAACCCTCTTCAGTAACATAATAAAGTTTATGGGATGTCTTTAGTCGTTTTTAAATCATGCCAATCGGAAGGAGTAGGGAATCGTGATCTAACGTTCACGGGTCAGAAGACAACTGAAGCCTGGAAATCGAATAAAAACGCACACGCCCGACAGACCGACCTTCCGTCCTAGCATAGCGAGCTCTGCGTAGGCGGCACTGCCAGTTGATTGGCTAACGTGCCCGAAAACTGCCGTCGACCTGGTTGCTGCCGTAATCCCTAACGGCTGTCGGCTGAGCGAGATGGAGAGATTAGATAGATAGTCTAACGAATCTTCAGTAAATATTCCATCGTGCAAAATCGGATGGTGTTTACTCTTGCCAATTCATGCCCGCGCATAATGTTACCAAAGATAAGACCTTCGCTTTGCCTCAAACTCTTATTACTCCCTTCCAGATCGTACTGGGTCCGGTTCTTATTGAGTAAAAATCTGCAATCGGCGTTCCACTTTTTGCAATACCAAATGTCCGGTATTCTGATGATGCATTTGTTATACATGTTGCTCTTGTGTGCTTAAAAGTATTCCTCATGGGCATTTTCGTCTGACTCCCATGCGCCTGACCTAAGACATAGTTTGGCTGAGCTACAAAGTGTTTGCACAGTCAGCTGTTATTATTTTCCAGGACAGAAAGGCGTGTTCAGTAGTCAGATACAGAACCACGAAATCCAAAATATTCCGCGGGCTTGAAGCATATTCTGTCGATCGTCAGAATATCCTAGTTCATATCGACTTCTCTGTGATCTGTTTCTAGTGTGGCAGGAATTAGCAACTAGATTCTATTTCACTCAGAAAATGCCTTTTGATGTTGTCTTTGTTTAGACTTTACGAATTTTCTTTGCTGTTTTTAAATATATATATTAAAACTGATAAAGAGAAGGCTCTTCGGAATAATCGAGTTGTACTCGTAAATTTTCAAGTCAGTGACACCGACCCATCGTCAGACGAAATGAACAGAGGGAAAGTGAAATCGGCAGACCAGGTCGGCTGGCGCGACAGGTCAGACAACGACAAACAGACGGCTGATGCGTGAGAGGGGGGGGCACCGAGTTATGGTAGGCTGTGGGGCAGGGGGAGGGAAGGGATAACCGTGAGGCTCCCTGTGTTGGAGGTAGAGAAAACGCAGGGGGATTGCGGATCAGTGGGAATGAGGGCGGCTGGTCACTGATGCGGGATGAGGTCAGGGGGCAATGAGCCGGCGTTAGAGGTGTTAGGGGTTTCGGTTGTTGTTCACCGTGTCACAAAAGGAGGGGGGGCGGAATGGCGAAACAGCATGACGTATGCGTCATACGTTGAATGGTGGTAGAGAAGGCTTTACGGATGGGGTTACACACAGGACAGAGGGCATTGAAAATAGATAAATGTATACCCTACGTCTTGTCGTACGCTGTCATTTGGCAAAGAAAGTGAACGCGATAAGCAAAAAGTAAACAAAGAGCAATTTTCAAAAGTAACGGACATTGAATAAAGCGTCGCTGGTTAGTTTACATTTAGTCAACAAGCGAGCGAAATTTCAGACAATGGGAACAGTGAATAAAAGGTGATGTGTACGGTCACACCAAATTTTAGGGTATATTTTTGGTAATCTTCACCAAATTTAATTTTTGGAACTGTAATCTACTCGGGGGTCTTGCACCCTATCGTTACCCTAGGTGGTTATTGCGACTAGCTGATATGATTTTTCAAAACAGAGGAGCATTTTCAGCATTTAGATATGGAGACTACGAAACGCCTTCGTACAGTATTCCCTGAGCTTGAAGTATATTCTCAGTCGAACGGTAGCATGCCCAAGTTCCTATCGACTTCTGTGTGACTTGTGCCTGGAATTAAAAACTCCATTTTAGTTCTCTCAAAAAATAACTTTTGAAGTAACATTCGCTTACTTTCGTTGAATTCTCCTTGCGTCTTCCTAAAAATCTTTTGCAATTTTTGAGAGAGCATCCGTGCAGAGAACTTGTCCTATATAAAGAACTGCAGGTCTTTGAGGTCAAGGCCTTTGTTTGGTCAATAGCTATATTTCTGTAAGACCGAAGAAGCTCCCTGAGAATAAAATACAATTAAATTCCACAATCCCACAAATGTTGCCACTGGGCATTGGAATCTCTCGGTGCCATGGATTACAACTCGAAAAGCAGCAGATTCCAGTCAGTTTAAACAGATGATGGAAATCAGGGAACAGAAGGCTAACTTATAAGGAGGGCTAGCTAGACTGCAGGTGGGAGAGACTGTTTGGTTTTGGTTCGCCATAAGAGCATGAGGAGACAAATCGATGTGTGGGGAGTCCCGTGGGCGGAGGCCCATACTGTAATTGAAAGGGAGGGGCGCTCACCGATCGCTTCACTCGCTCCGTTTCGACCTGTGACTCAGTCTCGAGTCCCGCCAGCCGCCACCAAGCGGCGGAATGGTGTTACCGACAAATTCATTTGACTGAATTGTGAAAAGCTCTGCGGTCTCAGTGGGGTTCAAACCGGCTACAACAAGGACAACGCTCTAACCACCTAAACTACGGGCCCCCACCGCCAGCTGTGAATTTAATCAGACTTGGGTCAATTTATCCACCCAGCCTACTGCAAACTATGGAATCCACCAAATCTGATACGGTAAGCTGACTGCCCAGGCAGGATTTACTAAATGGGCCTCGTAGATATTTGGTGAGTTCTTGACTGATTGCTTGGGAAATTCTGCGCGAAACGTCTGCCTATTTTATCAGATATGGCGATTTCCATACGTTGTAATACGCTGGGCGGGTAACTTGATCCAAGTCTGGTTAAATTCCCTGTTCTCGGTGAGACCTCGTAGTTAAGGTGGCTAGAACGCTGGATGTATTCGAGCTTTACTTTTGCTGTCTTAGCGTAGAATCTAACCAAGGCAACCCAAATTTTCATGAATAAATTATTCAAGTCTGTAGAAACATTAATTAATTACCGACAGAGACACGGGAGACTGCAGTGACCATTGCTGACTTATTAACCGTCATCAGCCAACCATATCCAACTTCAGTTTTTGCAAGGCTAGTTGATAACGACTAATATGCCAGAAATAGTCACTCCAGCCTTTGCTTTCTTGGTCGGTAATGTAGTTCCATCCATGCTGTAGCTGTGCAGTCACTTCAGTTGGTGAGCGTTGCAAAACCCTACGCTGACGAGTATTGGCATCCGTAAGTAAACTGTCCAACGAAGAAATGACACAGGTGAGGTCAAAAGGGTCTGACAGTTTAAACACGATTACGATGGCAACAAACATCTATAAACAATGCACGGACATCGAGAAGCCTGACGCATACTTCAGCCAGATCTCATCTGTCGTGGTCGGCGCGACTGCCGCACACCAGTAGTCCTATTTGTCCCGTAGGCAGCCCAGGCTAATTCGGATCGTTTTCTCACAAAAATCGCGACCCATAAGCGAATCCGACAGCCACCTGGGGTGACTAAGCAACCCTACCTGCGGGCAACAGTATTTGTGCTCTCACTGTTTAAACGCGCTGTCGGCAAGTTGTCTTCGCTTTGTGTACGCAAAAATGCGGACAAAAACTACAAAAACCAACGATCCATGTCCCCATACCCTTGCGCATTCATCGGCTGATACCATCACACTGCACACGAATGAGGGTGAATAAATGAAAGAGAAGAAATTATCGAGAGCCGGAACCAGTTGTTAATTATTTTGAGCTTTCATTTCCGGTTATAGACTCTGGTACGAGCTTGGAAGGTAGGAAAATCGACCACATGGTCGTGGCCCCCAACCTATTTTCTTTATCTTTGCTCACGACACTGTCTGGAATGTTCGCCTTCAGATAATGCAATGAGATGTCATCCGGAAAGGGTGACAACTCTGGTCGACTACAACTGGCCCGCTAAAGACTGGACATTGCGGCTCTTAGGGTGACTCGTCTCTCTGGACGGACGAGGTGGGCGCCGACTACACCTTCTTCCGGAGAGGACGTTCAAGGGGACAACGACGAGAAACCAGAGTCGCCTTGGCCGTCAGGACCGACAACGTGAGGCGTATGCCCTGCTTCCCGCAAGGTTCGAGAAGCCGCTACATGTTCGTGAGGCCTCCACCCCCCACAAACAAATTCGTCCCCGTTGTCCGCGCCTACGTCCCTCTTCGAGGCGATCGACTTCGATGACGTGAAGAACAAGTGCTACGAAGATGTGCAATCCATCCAAGCCACTGTGCCGAAGGCGGACAAACTGCCTGCCCTGGTGGCTTGAATGCCTGCATCGGCACAGACCACGTTGGGCGTGAGGGCGTTCTTGGACGCCGGAGACCGCAACTGCAACGGCAATGGTTTTGTGCTCCCACAAGCTCGCGAGGAACAGTCTCCTGCTCATCCTCCTCCTCCTCCTCCTCCTCCTCCTCCTCCTTCTCCTTCTTCTTCTTCTTCTTCTTCTTCTTCTTCTTCTTCTTCTTCTTCTTCTGACCAACATCTTTCTCTGTCTCCTGATCCGCCAGAAGGCGACATGAATGTCCTCTCACCTACGTCACTCCTACCTGTTGGATCATGATGTTGTTTAGGGGCGCGGCCCAACTTGACATGCTCGTGACTAGGGGGATGTGCAGTGCTGACTGGTTGATGGATCGCCGCCTTCAAGATGAGGTTGTAACGACAACGACGCAGGTGACCGCAGGGCAAGTTACAGTGCGTGACCGATCTCATGAAATATTGGCGAAAATCGGGGAATACATTTTCGATTAGGAAGGATTACTTAGGTGGGGTTGTAATATTGATTAGTATGCAGCATAATTCTATAGCATTTAGGACTCGCCAGGATGCCGGCTTTTGAATGCACTTTTTGACCTCCTGCAACAAACACACTTGGTAAAAAATGACTACTTAATTCTCTCGGTTTTTTTTCTATTGATTGTCGATGGTCTTATAAATTTAACTACATTTCATAGAAAACATGTACAAAAATATGCTTTCTTACACATTTTATTCGTATTTTGTGCCCAAAGAAAGTGTATATTTAGGTTTCAAAAAATTTCCTAATAATGAGATTGTTCGCGACCGTGCATTGTCTATTCATACAGCATTGTAACTGTCCTTTTAACAATGTTCCTCAGGAATTGTACAACACAGTCCGGGTCCATCACAACATTTCATGAACTCTATATGGTATCTTCTAAAAAAGCATAGGGGAATATATGATTTTCCTTACGCGGAAAGCATGCACCTTGTAGACTGAAATCGCCAACCGCTACTGCAATGGTAGACCAGGCTCAAAATTGTTCGGGAATTGAGAAACTTTTTCTAAATCTAAATATACACATTCGTTGGGTACAAAATATGGAAATAATGTAATTTTCTACCATAGTAGAGAAGGAAAACATATTTTTATGCATGTTTTCTATAAAATATATTTGAATTTATAAGATCATCGAAAATCATTAGGAAAAATGAATGCTTATTACGTAGTCATCTTTTGCTAAGTACGGTTGCTGCAGGAATCAAAAAAAAGTGCATTTAAAAGCCGTCATCCCGACGCGTCCGAAATGCTGTAGAATTATGCTGCATATTAATCAATACTACAACGTCACCTAAGTAATCCTTCCTAATCGAATACGCATCCCACGATTTCGGCCAAAATTTCAAGAGATCGGTCACTCACTGTAAGTACAGTACTACTTGATACGGCCGAATGGCGATTGAATGGTAGCAGGTACAAAAACTCTAACCTGGAGCAAATGCAAACTCCATGGGCACATACCAGTATTTGATGCCAGTGAATGCCGCAACGGAGGCCGTCAGCGGCAAACGTCATAAGTAACAGGATTGCTTTGGTGCGAATGACGAAGAAATCCGTGCGCTCATCTTCGTCAAACCCCCAGTCCACACACACACAACCTTCACCGCCAACAGCAGCAGCGCCAATAAAAACGCATAATTCCAGTGCCGAAGGATAATGCAATAGTACCTGAGGGAGATACAACATGACTGATTGGCCCACAAAACTGAGGAGATCCAAGGATATACCGATCATGATTAGATGAAATGTTTCAGTAAGATGTGGTAATGCAGCCGCACCTGATAAACGCAGTACTGTTGACCTACTTACTTATTTTGAGCTGGTGTGATTACGTTGGCATGATACTGCTATGTGTCGCGGTGTGCGTTCTGTTGGCAGCCTTGTTTCTTTTTGCCGTGTCTACCTGCTCTGACCAAATACCGGGGGTGTTTCTTGACTCTCCTACTAACTTTTGCATTGGATGTTTAAGGTTAGGATTTAGGGCTGCGGTTAATGGTTAGGGTTAGGGGTTAGGGCTAGTGGTTAGAGTAACTATTTCACAATCACTCAAAGTACAACCGAGCATTCCCAAGAGCTTTTCTTTTGCATACAGCTACTTGACCTCCTCGGCAGCGCGTTTCCCGGCCCGACCTGTAAAAACCCCTATTACCGCCGGCCGCGTATTACAGGCGGTTGGCGTTTGTTTACTGCCGGTGGGTCTACATAACCACATCTGACCTAAATGGCTCCTGTAAATGAAACTCTATTACCCTCCCAGTGGACAGTTGAAGGAACACATTTGAGCGTACGAACATCGATCGCATTTGCATCTCAAGGCAAAAATACGCTGGCGTCTGACGATAAGGGGACTAGGACGGACAATACATCATCAGAAATAGTGAACAGTGCTGGGAGTTCGGCTGTCAAGTCAGAGTCAAAATGACCGAGGCGGATTCGGGCGTAGTGGCTGAAAAGGCTGAACGACCCGCCTGTGCGCGCTTCGCACGGCCTGGTCCGAGCACAATGAACCAGGTTTTCACAAAAACTACGAACGGCTGAATGGGATCACAACGGAGTGGAAGTTCCACAAAGAAAGAGCTATTGTAGCCTGCCTCTCCATCCTGAGGGCACTGAGATTTCCCATCAGCTGGAGATCTTCAAAGGTTGGGGTTTACGGCTGCGGTAAGAGGTTAGGGTTAGGGGTTAGGGCTCAAGGTTAGGGATAGTGGTTAGGAGTTAGGGTTGGAGGTTAGGGTTAGGGTTTAGGGATATGGATTAAAATAACTATTTGTCAACTACTCAAAGTAAAACCGCGCATTCCCAACAGCTTTTCTTTTGCATACAGCTACTTGACCTCGTCGTCCGTGCGCTCCGCGGCCCGACCTCTAAAAACCCCTATTATTGCCGGTCGCATATTACGGGTGGCTGGGGTTTGTTTACCTCAGGTGTGGCCACAAAAAAGCGCATCTGACCATTGTTCCCCGTCGCTACCCAGCCAGAGAAACGTATAATGTCTGCTAGAGAAATCACACGTTCAGGAGCACAAGGCCCTGTAATTGCGGAGGGGCCATAATTACCCGTCGACCACATGCGAATTAGCCATTAACCAACTTTCTCCACTGAACAACAACAACAACGGCAACAGCGACCTCCCTAGTCTACCCCCTCCTTTATCGCCACAGCCAGAACAGGGCAATAGCCGTCCAATGGAAAGGCACGGGGAAATGACGCAATTTCAGTCGAAGTTCACAAGTAGTTCGGTCCACATCTGGTGGAAAACTTACTCTATTGGCGACAAGAACACAGCTCAAGACCTCGAGAATGTCACAATAGCGCACATCTGTAGTGAGGTGCCGGACTAATTTACCTTTGACAATTTAGTCCCGTTTTCTATGCCTGAATTGCATGTTTGAATGTGGCGAAAAACAACACACCTGAACAACCCGCTTTGCTGGCCTGCTTAACTGTCGCGCTCTGTTGTCAGTTTACTTAACGTTCAGAATTTCTGTAGAATTCACCGGTCGATTTTACTTGCTGCCTTTACTGCTAAGGTTTCGTGAGATATAGCTCGTTAGTTTGTAAGAACACTACCATATACGTCACATCTACAAACGCAAGGAGAACCGAAATCCTCGGTGATAACCACGGAGGCATCTGCCTTCTCCGCGTCGCAGGGAAAATCTTCGTTCTTCAATCGCCTACAGTCGCATCTGGAGCGGGGACCTCTTCCAAAAACGCAGTACGGAATCCGAAAGCATAGCAAAACCACAAACATGACTTTCGTGGCACGCTAAATACAGGAAAAGTGCCAGGAAGTGGGGACCAACCTCTGCATCACCTTTGTCGATCTGAAGAAGGACAGCGTTCACGACCTATTGTTTGCAGATGAATGCGCAGCAAACGCCACAATGGTAGAGGACATGCAACGAGATATGACCCTCTTCGTCTCCGGCAGCTCCGATCTAGGCCTGACTATCAGCACAAAGAAGGCAGTGAGTCTGCAACGAACGCCACCAAATGTTGACTCTACCAAATCGCATATCACGGTCAGTGAAATTCATCTCACAAAAGTAGGGAAATTTGCCTGCCTTGGGAGTGCAATTTCAGAAAAAATCAAAGTCGACGATGAAATCGAAAGTCAGGTCTCCACAGCCGACCAAGCACTCGGCTTGCTAAGGCAATCCCTTTGGGAACAGTCGTGTCATCTTACACACCACGAAATTAGAGAAGTAAAAAGCTGTTGTATTGATAACACGACTGAACAGGATGGAGACTTGGACTGTGCCTGCCAGTGGCCGGAAAGACTCACAGGCACTGAGATCCTAGGAAGAAATGGCATTCTCAGTATCCACACCACGTTGAGACAGATACAACCGCGAAGGGTGGTAGGCATCTACCCGAGTGGTTATCCTACGCGACGTTGCTACAGGTAGTCGCAGACAAGACAAATAAAAGCATCACCGCAAAGACGCCCTGATGACCCCCTTAGGCGCCTGCAAAGCAGTTTGGAGATTTGGAAGGAGCTCGGACAAGATCGATAGGCATGACGTGCTGTCGTAAAGACCGGACCAGCCATCTGTGGAATAGCCGCTGCCAAGGTAAAAAGGGAGACTAGCAAGACTTGAGTGCTAGGAACTAGTCATGTTAGCACACAACCCCTACCATTGCGTCCACACACTCAAGTAACTTCCGGGCATAAATCGATCTGATTGGACTAGGTTAGTGGCAAGCGTCGCGAAAGCTCGAAGCCAATCAACGCTGTTCCTTTGTT
>CACRXP010000623.1:259288-287645 GCA_902702965.1 Spirometra erinaceieuropaei | reverse complement strand
CATGGCCATGGACCGTCGTCGGCTAGCCCTACCCAGGAGTGGGTTGATTTTGACCGGTGACGGTAAATAAGTCCGAAACCGACCTTTCCATCAACCCTATATTTGTCAGTACCATCTCATCTAGTTGGTTTCTCCCATGCTTCTTCTTCTTCTTCTCCTTACTCGACAATTCGACCGTCGTTGTCGACAATGTCTACTGTGTGCTCCACAGCAAGGTGAGGGCAGGCACGGTGACTTGCGCGTGACTTAGCTTATAGTGAATGTAGACCTGCACTGCATCTGCCGTATTCACTCCTCTCCCCCAACTGTACCCAGTGTCAAGACAGAATCAAGAAGACCGTAGATGGGGGAGGACCCGCACCTTGGCCCTCCATTCCACGCCTTCTGGTCCACGCAACAAATGATCAGGTTTTTGACCAACAACAACAATAGAGGGCGGCAGGGGTTCCAGTGTGCGCGACGTCTGTCGGCAACCGGGTTCGCCACCGCACCCCGAAATGTTGGCATTTATTATGGTGCGCAAATCCGATAACGCCTGCCAAAATCCCATATGGCCCCCGTGTTGGTACAGCGCATCTACTACGTGGCCCATGTGAGACCAGGCACTCTCCTCACTCATTCACCCACTCTTCTCATCCTCACAAACATGAATAAATCACTGAATTGGAAGCAGTCTCGTCGTAACTCCCCCCCCAAACTGATCATTGATGCTTTTATCTAACAGGCACACTAAAGAAATAACGATCTGAAACTCTATAATGAGAGGAAATTTTGCTTCCTGCTCAAGTTTTCTGGGCGGGAAACGCGCATTGGTACAGGCGAAAAACACACTGGACCGTAGCTGCACGAGACATTCGACGCACCTAACTGTCCCGCCTAGCTGACGCACCTTGCCTGTCCCGCCCCAGACTGAAAGCTCCTGCACTTAGTCAGACAAAAAGTGAAAAAAAATAAGTCTATACTTCGGACGCTTGACACAGTGCGCATCTTTGACAATCGGGACACCTTCTGACGCAAATTTGTTGAAAGTGCGCAGCTCGCGCATATAGAAGTCGCTGGCCATATCCTCCATCACGGAGACTCGAGACCATGCCGCGTCGGGTTCGCGAATAAAACTAGCTGGCGATTTTGTCAAGATTACTGTGCAACTGAGCCTGTGCAACGGTGTACTGAGCCAACTGTTAAAGCAACGAGGCAGGTTTAGTTCGCAGGTGATTATTGGTTCACCTGATGTGAAGCTAGATAACTGGCAGACTTTAGGTCCGGGGTAGTTTAAACACTTTTTTGCGACAGACTTTGTTCACGGAGAGGGAGAGAGCAATTGTAAGCGAGTAAAAACACGATTTCAGAGAAAAATTGCTCGGCTTTGGTTGACCGGCGCAAGCTCAAACCGAGAACTGCATTTTTGTTAAAGCCCTAAGCCAACGCGAGAACCTGGTTTTTTTAAAAACACGCCGACAATTTCAGGAGATGGCATGAATAAAAGAGCAAAAACCCACAGCTCAATCGACTGACTTGGAACTTTTCCTGGCGTTAAGGTAGAATCCTGTATAATGGGTGGAGGGAGAAACGAAAAATAACTGTTTGGTTTACAAACCTTGCACAATGGAAAACCAGAGGTAATACAATTAAGTCTGCCGACTGAAAGCTTTCGAACAACCGCCGTGTAAACAGCTGACTTCGCAACAATGCTCTTAAGGCCTTGGATGAATTTCCAACCACTCATAGTCTGCCATGACATGTGTTTTATCTACTGAAACACATTTATTCCACGTTCGTCACATTGCGTCATTACGTAGAGACCATTGACAGGTGGTTCGATCGACAAACACCCTTGTCGCAGCATGGCATCTCAAGATGTTTATCGATTATCCTGCATGGAAAAGGTTTCATTAAGGCAGACCCCGCTTTTAACAGGACACACGACAATCGGAGTTCTGTCCAGCCTCAATAAATAATTCCGAAAAGGCAGTGACGGATAGCGATTCATTTTAAGGCTTTGAGAACAAAAAGTGGGCGTTACCAACGCTTTGATTTTTCCGAGTTAAAGACAGATGCAGCTTCCTGTAGTTTTCTTTTTCCACTAAATTAAACCAAAAACCGATTGTGTGTCATTTTCCCAGGGCCTTTCGGACGTAATCGACAATGCGTTAAGCGCTAAAACGGCAATTAGAAATTAGATGCAGTCCATTTAGTTTTGCCGCATGTGGAGAACACCGTGGCAACAGGCTACCTGAAAAGCAGGGTTGAGGAGGAAACAGTCTGATTGTAGAAAAATGAAATTTTTATTTACACTGCGTATAAGTGCATCGATGCAGCTTACCTGGGTAACTGGTCTAGCCAATCACGTTCGGCTGGATGCCTGCTACTTCGTGATTCGATGCAAACAACGCGCTGGCCAATCATCACGCAAAGCAGCGCTAGCCGCTAGAGTGCGAATAGGGAGTGTCTTTTCTGGCTCAGGTTGTCTACCTATTAACGAAAAATCGGGCCGAAAAGAACTCTCTCTCTCTCGGTGAAAGGAGAATAACTGTCTGCGGTAAGGTAAGATGAGCTACCTCAAGACCTACGAACTACCCAAGTCCAATCTCCTTACACCTGATTTTGTCAGTTCCGTCAGCAACCTCGCCCTCTCCGCGACCTCCCTTTTATGCAATGCACCCAGCCTTTCGACGGATATCGACTGTGGTTCCGAAAACTCCTTTGACCGAGATGTCGACTCAGGCAGCCATATTGTCCCACGACAGTGTCTCAGTGTCCGTAGGAAAGGCAAGAGACAGCTGCTGGTAGGTTTCAACGTCAGAAGAAGTCGCAAGGGCGATGAGGCGGAGGAGGAGGAGGTGCAGACGCGTGTTGATGGGATCGGTTATCGCGACGGTGACTTTTTCAGCACCGAGGCAAATCGAAACTCCTGTTCCATCCTTGACGATCTTGGGAAGTTCGAGGAGGCCAGGACGCCAGTGTCGGATACCAACTCATTAGCGATGATGCGACGCATCCGTCATAACTCCGCCCCGCCCAGATCATCAATCCTGCCAGAGGGCTTGGATAGAACAAATGCCCCTAGGCGTTTCACGGCACAGCCTTTGCAGCAGCTTCCACTTCTGCATGCTCGCATTGTCCTACAGCAGCGGGCGACCTCAGCGTCTCAACAGAGTATGAATGAGCCGATTTTGAATTCACAGCTGAGGGCACAGAGTCAACCGAAGATTGAAAAGTAGGTGGGACTGTCGTAATCGTCGTCTGTTTTTATCTGAACCCACACTGCCTTCGCTCACGGTCTTGTCCATTGTGTTTTCTATTCAGCACAACATTCCGTTGCCACGTGCAGTGTGTGTGTGTGGTGCGCCAGATGGGATTATTTCACCCAAGTTTAATTGACATCACTATTATTTTTTCATTCTTAAGTGTACAAAGTCTCTCTAATTGAAGTCTACTTCACATGAAATAAAGCCCGTGTAAAGAAAAGTAGACGTTAATTATGCTCAGATTGTGAGTGGTTGAACATTCCAAGAGCAAACTACAGCCTTTCCCCTGATAAGTAGCTACTTTAAAATGAAGCAATTTCCAAATTGATTAAAAAGAGGGCTAAAACGTCATAACAAAAGCAACCAAATTGGTTATTCGATATGACGGTAGTCGAATACTTTCGCACACAAACTTGAAGAATGACAGCTTCTTCTTTCCGATTAGTCGCTATCACGTTTTTAAAGAAAAATTATATTAAAAGTACACCTGGTTTATGAAATGCCCGGAGGACTTCAACCCTCTCCATATAGCTACTGTTCATTGGCGTTTTCTAACGTTCGCCGCCCAGTCGTAACGTACCGGTTTTACTTCACAACACGGATCGTAATTACTCTAAAAATCGCTCCCTGTAAACAAGAAAACTCCGACAAATATTGCTCTTTGATCCTTCGAGTTGCTAGGGAATTACGACGGGAATTTACAAACGAAAAGTAATTAAGTGGAGTAAACTTCATCCCTGGCAGTATTAATACGATGGGAATGCAGGAGATGTGTTAACTCATAAAATGTTGGCCGCAATTCTGAAATACGTTTTCGACTCGTAATATTAATCATCAAGCAGCATAATTCCAAGATGATTCAGTTGCTTCTGGATGCCAGCGTTTGAATAAATGTCTTTCCGGCCACCTGCGAGGACAACACTCCGTAGCAAATGACTGCGTATATAGTACGATTTTGTTTTCCTGATTTTCAACACTTATATATAAATTTAAATATATTTCATAGCAAAAATGAATAAAAATAATAATTTTTTTACTCACTTGGTATAAAAGTACGCCTTCTTCAAATTTTATATTCAACGGAAGAATATCTTTCAGTTCTCAAAGTCTTTTCCAATTCATGAATAAATTTGCCTCCAGGGTTTCGAAACCACAGGCTGCGTATTTCTCTGTACGGATAATTATACATTTCTATAGGTATAAAGAGGAACCTATATTGTATTTACGATAGCAAGCAGTAGATTTGAGCCATGTGGTAAACTTTACCAGCGACGGCAGTAAATGGAGCTACACGACGTCTTACGAACGAACATTTCACATTCTTAAAAAATCTCATAATTGGAAGCTTTTTTAAAGCTGAAGTATATCCTTTCTTCAAGTATAAACGATAAAGAAAACGTAATTTTCTACCAAATGCGTGAAAGAGTCAAAGTTTTTATTAAATTTGTTTTTGAAATATATTTGAAATCGTGGAGACATCGAAAATCACTGATAGAAATTCACACTACATAAGTAGTCATTTTACACAGAATGTAGTCTTCGCAGGCGGTTGGAAAGAAGTTCATTCAAAAGCCGGACTCCCGAAACAACCGAATTATCGATTAATATTTCATGAGTTAGCACACCTAATGTAAGTCTGCCGGAGAGCGCACGGGGGACACTCGGGGGACAGAGTGATGAGCCAAACCCCTTGTAGCTGTGTAATGCGGCTGTAGAACATCGGCAAAACACGCATCTGGGCTTTTAGCTAATGGCTGTGCTGTCAGAAGGTTGATTCCTGCAATATAATTTAGTCTAAAATCTTACAAGAAGAAACAAAACGGAAAAGACATAAGAGGAATCCTTCCCAGTTTATTTTTGATCCCAAAAGCAGGATTGATTTCTCTTTCTTGGTCATGACTGTTATGCGAATTCACAAATCAAAAGACTTTTGAGGTGTAGAAAACTTCCGTATTATGCTGATACCACTCTTGCTCACATTTCGTCTTACCTGATTTAGAAGGACTGACGAATAAGGCTCCAAGTTGATGATAATTGTTTTAGTAAATTGTTTGGGTTTAAATTTATGGCCTGCAGCAAAGGAACGCTACAAATTACCTGTACTGAATAATGTACTTCCGAATTTGCGCGGAATCAAATCAAAGTTTCAGGTAAATAAATATTCTTCAGTTAAGTCCTGTGTATCTAGATAAATGCCTTTAAGTAAGGGAACGGGTGCAAATGCGTAGATGTAACATGCGGTAAATAGAAACAAAGGACATAGTCAGGATAAAAATGTATGTTGATTTTCACCGATAATACACTGTCTATGCTTGATCGACTACGGAAGACACATATTTTGCTCGCGAAAAAGCCCCTCACGTAACGCGTTAATCGAATAGGCGAAATGCATATTGCTTTTCCTTCGACAGGGATGGCCATCTAGGTTTTCGTTATCAGGTTTCATCAGATTGACGATATTAGCTGAGCAGTTTTAAGAGGCATGCGAAGCTCCTTTGCGTAAGTATACCGGTGGTCGGATTTTTCATTCGTGGTTTTGGCTGTTATGCGGATTTACTGATCAGAGTTTTTAAGGAATAAGAATGTTCTGTATTTCCAAATATAACTCGCCATTTCACCTCTTGCCTTGCCGGATTTTCACTGACTGATAACTGAGCTCCAAGTTGACAACAGTTGTTTAAGTAAACCGTTTGCGTCTAAATTTATGGCTCCCAGAGGAGGAATGCTACGAAATGTCTGAACTGATGAATTAAGGGATTTAAATGAAGGAGAAGAAGAAGAATGGTAGTCGAACACTGGAACACATTGTTTGTTGTTTTAAGCTTTCAAAGTCGTGCAGGAGTCCATTGTCACACATCAAGGATGTTTCTGAATCAAACAAGCTCATTGCTGCGGAAATAGATTTTGGAATTGCGCACCGCCCCAAAACTACCATGCGCAGTACGGCCACGAAAACTTAAGACCGGTTAAGGCCTGAGGAACAATCTGGAGCAGCGCGTCGCATTTGTGCCAAAACTGTCCTAGTAACTACAGAGGCCAGACTGGACATATGCTCGGATCGCACATACACGAACACAGGCTGACTGTGCGACGAGGCGATGCACTATCACTAGTGGCCGCCCTTACCTACTAAATGGGTCATGAGGTTACTTTCGCAGTTATCAAAATAGTCGTCCACGGAGGAAACAAAACAGGCCAAAAATGATTGGAGCATGGGCCTCAGACGAGAACTCAGTCAATCGATTTATCGATTTGGCATCGGCGCAGTAAACTTTAGTGTTGCGTCGTCGGTCGATGATTGACTAATACGCCCTATAACAGTCGTTTTTTCTGTTACTGCTACTATTTCTGACAATGGATTCCTGTGTGAGTTGGAAAGCTCAGAAAAATAAACAAAACGTTTCGGCGCATCACAGCTCTTCTTCTTTATCTTCCTCATTTATGAATACACCTGGAACTCCAATTTTCGCCCTTAGTCGCAATACAGTAGTTAGTCAACTACCGTCCTGCAAAATTTACGCGAAAGGAAAAAGAAATATTTAAGTTACCAAAGATCTAAACCCTCCTTATTTAGATTAATGCCTTTTATTGAAGAAACTGGTGCGAAAACGTAGAAATTACTCACAGTAAATATTAACATAGGACATTGCCCACTCAAATACCAATGTTGATTTCCATCACAAATATACACTGTTCCCTCATCAAAATACCGATGAAATATTCTCCTTGAGAAAAAGTCCCTCACGTAACGCACAAAGTCCCCAGCACACAGGACTGGCCATATAGACTTCCGTTATGCGACTTCTTCAGTTTTAGCATATTAGCTGAACGGTATTAAGAGGCAAAGGGAGCCCCTCTGACTACGCATTCCAGTGGTAAACAGTAGGTGGGCTAACTCATGAAATGTCAACCGAAATTCCGAAATTCGTTTTTGTTTCGAAAAGACTAATTCAGTAGGGTTGTAAAACTAGTCAGCCTGCAAAATAATTCTATAATATTTCAGTTACCTCCGGATGTCGGCTTTCGAACGACCTTCCTACCGGCTGCATGCAAAAACTATACTCTGTAAATAATGACTACTTAAGTGGCATAATGTTTTATCATGGATTTCCAGTGCACACAAACGTCTAATTATCTTTCATGGAAAACATACACAAAAGTATTCATTCTTTTGCTCATACGGTAGATAATTACGTCTTCCTCTATTTTTATACTCGCAGGAGGGACATAATTCGGTTTTAAAAAGTTTCTGATTCTGAGACTTTTAAATACCGTGAAATGGCCGTTCATAAATCGTTATATCTCAGCATTTAGCAATGTGGCTTGTACGCTTAAAAATATGGATAAAATCCACTGCTTAGTTTTATGAATCCTATGCAATCCCCCTTTGTTAACGTAGAGAACTGTGTGGTTTTCCGTATGCGGAAAATATACGGCTTGTGGTTTAGAAACTCTGAATCCGAGTGTAACGGTGGAGCGGGTTAAAAATTATTCAGAAGTAGAAAAATATTTCTAAAACCGAATTATATTCCTCCTTCAAGCAGAAAATTAGTAAAAGACGTAATTATCCACCGAATGAGAAAAAGATGAATATTTTTGTGATTTTTATTCATGAGATAAAACTGGACATTTGGGGCATCGAAAATCGATGAGAAAAATTGATGCTACATAAGATGTCATTATTTACAGAGTGCAGTTTTAACATGCAGCCGGAAGGAAATACTTTTGAAAGCCGGCATCCTGAGGTAACTGAAATATTATAGAATTGTGTTCCAGGCTGACTAGTTTTACAACCCTCCTTAGTGAGTCTTTTCGAAACGAAAACGCATTTTGGAATTTTGGTTGACATTTTATGAATTAGCCCACCAACTGTACCTTTCGAGCACATAATTTGCGCTTTAACTAAACCACCCCATAACGACAGCCATCAAGCAGGGCGTCGTCACTCAATCCTTCAGTTATGACGACCCCAATGAGCAAATGTTTAGGACTTGTTTGACACACCTCGCTGCGTTCTAGGGTCGAATGCAAAAAAATACAAAAAATGCATAGGGTCACAACGGCAGCTCATATCAGAGTAAGCTCGCATTGGGAATCATAAACTTGGCAGTATTGATCAAAGTTCCATAAGCGTGACCTTCACTAATCTGCAAATCGGAAATATAAATTGCGGCTTTTTAATTTTTGCAGAAATTAATAGTTAGCTTGAGACTGATTAGTAAATCAGGCATGGTGTGTCACATAACCAATGTGCATACTGCTGGCTGCCTGTTATTAGTCTGTGAATACTACGTGGTTATACCACATTGGCTAACGAACTTCGACCCAAATATTAACACCAACTTTCCGTGTCAGGCTAGAACTTTAACTAGGACTGGTTTACTACAAATCCGCGATTGATTTCTGAAGAACTTGAGAAGCCGCACTTGCAAAACTGGCATATCTATAAAAAAACAAATGGGAAACGCTGAAAAGTTCACCGATGACCCAAACCGCTCGCAGCTTTCTGCTGGTAGCTGTGCATCCCATAAAATGAATCATGCAACAAAAGTAGGCCTTTACCCGTTTAGAATGAAAGAAAACAGAAAAGGGAATGTGCGGGGTTGTTCCTTTTTTACACGTGATTCCAGAACGCAGGTGAAGCTGAGCGAACTGCTAATGACGACTCAGGTAACTTAACAACTGAAATAAATAATTCTTATTTCTTATCAAGCATATAAACCATCGAGCATTGTAGGAACACCTTTTTATCAATGCGGAAAAGCAGCAAGAACATCAAAGTATTGCACTACATGGAATGTCCGAAAGGAAAGATGTACATAGGATAACGATCATCCGAACGAAAGGTAACAATAATTACAGATCTCGAAGGTGACTCACTGGTTTTCCCATTTAAACCAGGCTCACTGGCCTCCAATGTAAGCATTCGCATGCAAATAATTTAGCGTGACTGTACGCCGTCACTGAATTGAAGGCATCAGAATTTATAAAAATTTAATGTTCTGCATTATTAATGCACACCTTTCCGTTGACAGATTAAACATTTCACGCTGCTAAACTACGCTATACGCGATTCGCTCTGATACTAAGCAAAATGCACAACGTCCACTTTACCTCGTTACGCTATCTTAACATCAGTTATCTTATTTAATCAGTTTAACTGTCAGTCCGTGCGTAGACACGACGTTTAATACAAAGGTACTATACACATGGAATGACGATCATCCGAACGAAAGGTAACAATGATTACAGATCTCGAACGTGACTCACTAGTATTCCCTTTTAAACCAGGCGCACTGGCATGCAATGTAACCAGTCGCATGCAAATGATTTAGCGTGACTGTAAGCTGTCACTGAAAATGTTACCTTTGTGCTTTTGCCCTTTTACGGTGTGGGCTGGATGCTGATTCTTGGTGTCCGCTATCCGGACTGCGCGTGGGTTTGTCATTTTGAAACTCTGCTTTGTCCCAATTTCCATGGAAACGGTCAGTTCGCAAATAATGGCCTCTGAGGACTCTTCTGCCTTCGGGTAGCGAGACAATTCAGCAATATACGGGGAAACGAGCAGTTTAGTGGTTTATGAGAATTACGGGCTTACTGAGCTCAGACATGTCAGCGACATACTACTATTAAACCACTGACTGCATTTACTATGAGCGGTTTGGAATATCAACGAGCCTTTTCAAAGTGATAAATAGAGGCGAAATTTTAAAATAACCTGAATACAGTCTCCTCTTGTTTATTTTCTGACGCTCTAAGTCGCTTACATTTAATTGTCGACCTCATTGTGCCGAGACAGGCGCTGATAAGTCCACCTGCAAGTGGCTTTGAGGCATAAGATTGTTGCTGTTCTTGACAGTTGGTTGAAAGTCTTATTCTGACAATGAAGGCGAAGGCGAGCAAAAGACTAATGGCACAAGTACGGTTATTTGGTTGGTGTTGTTGACAGAAGAAATCATATAGCCAGATACTTTAAATGGATAATACGTGTGGGATATTACGTATAAACTCTACGTAACTGAATGACACCGGTTGACCTTATCCTGTCTTGAGATAGAAAATTCAAGCGTCATATAATGACATAGAGTTAGAGAACGCACCGGCATTTAGTCACAGTTAGTGATCATCCATGCTTACTTATTTTTCCAAGCCATTTATGCAGCTGTTGACCGATAACATAGTAGTAGTAGGAAGACTTTCTACTGAAATCTATGCAGCTTAACGAAAAATTCCTAATAAGTTTCAATCAGCCCAAATGACTTGAGCTGAACGTCCTGTAGCATTGGGTGGAATTTGGATAAATGAAAATGCGAAATGTCTGCAGTAGTATGTCGCTTGGTAAATGAAAGATAGTAAAGAGAAACGCAAATTCGAGAACTGAAAGAAGACTGTGCAAAGTAATTAATTTGAATGTACTTCTCTGCAAGCAACCTAATTATCAGAGAGAGTTAAAAACAGCGTCGTCTAAAAAGCGCACTCAGAAGGTCCATGTGCCAACTATTTTTGGACAGTTGGTCACTATGGCATTTGCCTTAAGAGAAGCCATAGTTTTTGATTTTCGCCCAGGATTAGAAATTTCAGTTTTAGGTTTTACACTGCTTGCTTTAGGTTTGCCTGGGAAGAAGATGATGTTTTTGGTTTTTTTGGAATGACGGCGCATGAAAATACATTTTTCTAAGGTAAAATGCCAAGGGGCAGGTCTGTTACTAAAACGTGGGACTGTAATTAGTAGCTACCGTTCTACGTGTATCATTATCCCTCTTGTAGGAGAATTGTTTCTCCGTAATATCCAGATGCGGTTTTTGGCGATAGTAGAGCGAGCTGAGCCTAAAGGCGTTCTTAAAATTCTATTAAATACCTTGTGAATTTTGGTGTCCCCAGACAACTAGAGGAAAATTTGATTTTCTTATTTAATTATTATCAAGCCATTTAAACTCAAACAGGTTCTTTGCGTTTTTTTGTCGACAGGGCCATACTTATAAAATCTACCAAAAATTACTCGCTCGCTATAGTACTGGTTTAAGGCACACAAAATGCATAGATAAAACGTTAGAGCTTTTGGAAAAACGCGATTATTTCCAACCGATTTCAACTTATCCACACAGAGTGAATAATCGGGTTTAAGATGGCTGTTTTGATAAACAGTTTCCACCGAGGTACCTGTCGTCTAACACGAAAACGCGCTTGGATGCGTAGGTGCGACCTACGTTAATTGACAAGAATGGAAGGTACCGGAATATTTAAAAAGTGAATGTCCTGTATTATCAACGCAATCTTTTCGTTGATAAATTAAACATTTCACGCATCTAAAGTACGCTATACGTAAATTCGCTGGGATACTAAGCAAAATGCACAACGTCCACTTTATCTCGAAGCGCCATCTTAACCCCAGTTATCGTATTTAATCTGTTTAACCGTCAGTCCGTGCGCTGACACTCAGTTTAATGCATGGTTTATTATAACAGGTCGAACTGTGTTCTAAGCGCACTGGTTCTTTCGGATATGGCGTTAAGGCGATTGTGGTTTAGATGAACAAACAGTGGCTCTTTCCGTCAGCTAAAGTCTAGTGTTTCATTTAGTTCTGTCAGAACATTTAAGATGCTTTCGTTGACGGAAAACCTAAAAATTAAAATTTCTTAGAATTTTTGCTTGGAAGCATAAGGATACTGCTCCAAAGGTTTAACCGGAGGAATAAACGCAATCAATTGTCGCACGGTGAAACCTTCAAAAAGAACTATTTTTAACCAGATCGTACAATAATGTGGCTAATGTCTCCAAAGGAAATATTCACTGGATCGTTTGACCAGCGAGTTTTTAAGACGAAGCGACTGAATCGTCCAACATGAGGTGAAGTATGCAAAATCGCCGATATTACAAAAAGCGTAACCTTGCCCTAGCCGCAGACCCGGTGCAAACGAGTTAAAAACCGTTCTGAGTGGTCACAAAAAATCTACCTCGCTAAAGGTTACTTCATCAAAGTCTTGACAAACAAACGATCCCAAATAAAACTCAAGCCTACGAAATGTGGCGGTCATTCCTTGTTTGATAATGGAAACCGCAGAGGCAATCGAAATACTAAACAGCTGATGGACAGTTGCCCTCAGACGAATTAGGGCTGTCTTCAGAGGCAAGGCTTTGAGGTCAAAGATGAAACGGAGGGGCGATATTAAAGCTAGCTCTGGGAGGAGCTAGTGAATGAACTACTGACCTTATTAAGTCCCAATTTGCGGGATGCTGAGCAGGTGCGAACATAAGATAATGAGGCAAATATTGTCAATTTGAATACCTAAAGCAACTGCGGTTGAAAAATTTCGTCAACGCAAAAATACTTTTAAACGTGTTTATATTGCAGCGCCATCAAGCGTCCAAAAATGATTCTCCATAACTCTTCAGACGACATACTTGGGAGTTTTTTATTATGCATGAATATATTGAATAAATTTGCAAAATATATTACGAAACGAGAACAGATGTGCATTGAGAGTGTTGTAACAAATAGGAAGTCGCCGCGGTTACTTACTCCGGGGAGCAACTGTCCTAAAGGAAAATACTTGCTGGTATACGTGCCTGAAGAAGAAGAAAAAAGGAATCCACGGTGGCTGTTGTATTAGGGTGTTCAAGATGTTTAAGGTTGTCAGCGGGGTAGAAATGTCTGCAAAGGGGCATTAAAGCCACTACCTATTATCAATAAAAAGTACAAATGGTATCCCTTTGAATTGGTAACAATCAAGGGGTCAGAATTTGTGATACAACAAAGTTCTTACATTTTCAACTCTCTTTTTCGATACAAATGCTTCTCAGAGTAAGGTACTCCGGCTACAAAATACACGCCCGACAAAAATTGACCTTAAAAGAATACGAGTCTCAGTGAGAGAAAAGACTTTAAGGTCAAAGACAAGACAAGAATGGGAGATTGGGGCTAGCAGAGGGATCGGCCAATGAATAAGACCCTAATCGCATTAGCACCCATTTTAACGGTGTAAATTAACCTAATGAGGCAAAAATCGCCTATTTAAAAACCGAAGTTGGTTGCGGTTTAAAAGCCTATGTCGACACAAACATATTAAATGCATTTGTAAAAGTGTATGTTTAAAGAATCTGCTAAGCGTCCGAAAATTCTTTCTAACACTCCACATAACACGATGATGATTTTTGCAGCAGGGCAGGGATACTTATGCATTTTGAGTGTTGGAATATTTAAAGAGTAAGTGACTACGGCAAAGAAAAGACGATATTTATGTTGGAACATTAAACAGCAATCATAAGAGGAGGTAATTACTGCAAGCACCATCTTGCCTTCATGACTTGTATTAACTACTCCTCAGACGTGCTCTACTTCGAACCGCCTATTTATGCGCTATTCGGCAGTCAGATCGACTCTACCACCTCGGTAAATTCCTAATTAAGGATTTAACAGTGCCTGTGATGTCGGGTGAACGAACTATAGAAACTAATAGATAAGACGATGCTGCTAGAATTGCTTTCATTATTTGCTCTAATTCTACTCAAACTCACTAGTCAATCCACTTACGACCGTTTCCAGAAAGGGAACGATGAATATGAAAAGAGTTTGGGATGATGCAGATTATCAAATTTCCAGATTATGTATTACGACTACCTCTGGATTCTGTGACCTAGCTAACAAGCAAGAAAAGGGGACGCGAGGAACTCAGGCATGTTGGGTCTGATTACTCAAAAAACTTTAGCTCGGATGAATTTCGGTCTATGAACTTGTCTTCTTTTTTTCCCAGTCTCTTTTTCTGGGATGAAGAGTGTAGTATACGCGGTTGGCGAGATGGCGCATGATAAATGATGCCAGAAACCTAGAACGACGCCCCAACTATTCAGTATTTCAAATAATCGCCTAACGTGTTCCGGAGAATTGTCCTTTCTTCGGCAGACTATGCTCGTAAGTTTGTTTATCAAGGAGACATTTTAGAACTCCGGTCGAAATAAGGCGTTACCGCAGACTATTTTCAAACCCGATAGTTGCCCTTGTTCACGGTTTTGTGTCAGAACACGATTTCTCGCAAAAAGATAGCAACCTAGATAAAATCGTTTTTTAAAATAAACCTTAAGGCGTTCGAAAATTGATTTTCGGCTCCGTCTATAAATTAAACATTTCACGCTACTAAAGTACGCTATGCGGGATTCGTCGGGATACTAAGCAAAATGCACAACGTCCATTTTATCTGGAAACGCCATCTTAACGCCAGTTATCGTAGTTAATCAGTTTAACCTTCAGTCCGTGCGCTGACACTCAGTTTAATGCATAGTTTATTATTACAGGGCGAACTGTGATTTAGCGCATTGGTTCTTTCTGATATGGCGTTAAAGCGGTTTTAGTTTAGATGAACAAACAGTGATTTTTTTCGTAAGCTGAAGTCTAGTGTTTGGTTTAGTTCTGTCAGAACATTTAAGATGCTCCCCTTGACGGACAACCTTAAAATTAAAATTTCTCAGAATTTTGCTTGGAAGCATAAGAATACTGCTCCAAAGGTTTAAACGGAGGAATAAATGTAACCCATTCTCGCATGGCTAAACTTTCAAAAATAATTGTACTTAACAAGATCGTGCAATAATGAAACAAATTTTTTCTAAATAAAGATTCACTGGACTGTTCGGCCAGCATGCTTTTCAAGATGAAGCGAGTGAATCATCCAACATGAGAGGAATTGTGCAAAAATCGCTGATATCACAAAATGCGCAGCATAGCCCTAGCCGCAGACCCGGTGCAAACGATTAAATAACGGTTCTGAAAGGTCACAAAAATCTGCCTCGCTAGAGGTGACTCCAACAGAGATTTGACAAACATACGACTGCGAATAAAACTCGAGCCTGCGAACTGTTGCGGTCATTCCTTGTTTGATAATGGAAACCGCCGAGCCAATCGAAATGTCAAACAGCTGATGGACAGTTGTCCTCAGATGAATTGAGTCTGCATTCAGAGGCAAGGCTTTGAGGTCAAAGATGAAACGGAGGGACGGTATTAAAACTAGCTCTGGGAGGAGCTAGTAAATGAACTACCGACCTTATTAACTCCCAATTCGCGGGAAGCTGAGCAGGTACGAATACAAGATAATGAGGCAAATATCGTCTATTCGAATACCTAAAGCAACTGCGGTTGAAAATAGTCGTCAACGCAAAAATACTTTTAAACGTGTTTATATTGCAGCGCCATCAAGCGTCCAAAAATGATTCTCTATAACTCTTCACACAACATACTTGGGATTTTTTTTAGTATGCATAAATATATTGTATAAATTTGCAAAATATATTACAAAACCAGAACAGGTGTGCATTTAGAGTGTTGTAACAAATAGGAAGTCGTCGCAGTTTCTTACTCGGCGGAGCAACTGTCCTAAAGGAAAATAATTGCTGGTATAGGTGCCAGACGAATAAAAAAGAATCCACGGTGGTTGTTGTATGAGGGTGTTCAAAATGTTTTATGTAGTCAGCGGGGTAGAAATGTCTGCAAGGGGCATTAATCCACTACCTATTATCAATAAAAAGTAAAAATGGTATCCCTTTGAATTGTTAATAATCTGGGGGTCAGAATGTGTTATACCACAAAGTTCTTACATTTTAAACTCTCTTGTTCGACACAAATGCTCCACGGATTAAGTAACTCCGGCCACAAACTACAGACCTGCCAAAATTTACCTTAACATAATAGAAGACTCAGTGAGAAGAAATATGTTAAGGTCAAAGACAAGGGAAGATTAAGGCTAGCAGTAAAAGGGCTAGTGACTAAACCCTAATATCATTAACATCCATTTTAACAGTGCCAATCAACCTAATGAGACAAACATTGCCTTCTTGAATACCGAAGGTAACTGCAGTTTTAAAACTAATGTCGACACAAGCATATTAATTGTGTTTGTAAAAATGTATGTTTTAAGAATCCGCTAAGCGTTTAAAAATTCCCTCTAACACTACAAATAACAAGATGATGCTTTTTGCTGCAGAACAATAATAAATATGCATTTTGAGTGTAGAAACAATTAAGGAGTAAGTAAATGAAACAAAGAAAAGACTATATTTATGTTGGAACATAAAACTGTAATCATAAGTGGGAGGTAATTACTGCAGGTGTGATGGTTGCCTTCATGACTTGTCTTAACTATTCCTCGGACGTGCCCTACTTTGAACCACCTTTTTATGCAATATTCGACACTTCGGCAGCCAATTTGTCTCTAATTAACCCGCTAGTTTCCTAAAAAAAGATTCAACAGTGATAGGTCGGTCAAACGAACTTTAGGAACCAACAGCCAAGACGATACTTATCGACTTGTTTTCGTTATTTGCTCCAATTGTACTCAAAGTCACTATAAAATCGACTAGCAACCGTCTCCAGAAAGGGAACGATAAATATGAAAAGAGTTTGGGGTGGTGCACATTATCGGATTCCCCGAGCTGCGTATCACGTCTACCCCTGGTTTCTGTGACCTTGCTTACAAGCAAGAAAAGGGACCCGAGGAACTCAAACCTGTTGGGTCTGATTGCTCAAAAAACTTCAGTTCGGATAAATTTCGGTAAACGAACTTGCCTTCTGTTCTTTTCCGCCTCTTTTTCTAGGATGAAGAGTGTAATATATTCGGTAGGCGACATGGCTTATGACATATGATGTGAGAAACCTAGAAAGACACCCCAACAATTCGTTATATAAAATATTCGCCTAACATGTTCTGGAAAACTTTCCTCTTCTAAGCAGATTATACTCGTTAGTTTGTTTATCAAGGAGAAATTTAAGAATTCCGGTCGAAATAAGGCGTTACCGTAGAACATTTCCCACGCAAATAGTTGTCCTTGCCCACGGTTTTGCGTCAGAACACGATTTCTTGCAAAAGCAGATTAACCTAGTTAGGAACGTTTTGTCAAATCAAACTTAACGCTTTTGAAAATTGATTTTCTGCTCCGTATGCGCTAGTTGAAGTGAAATATGGACACGAAATATTATTTTAGGGAAATAAAAATTTATTATTCTTTAAGAATTTGCATTTATAAGGCGAAGACTTAAGTATGAAAAAAATAAAAAAATTTGCTCAGAAAAATTGAAAACGAGACAAGGTTTCTCTGTAGCGGAATTTTTATCTGTATGTCAAAAACTGTATAAGCCGTCTTTATGTCTTAATATTTCTCCAAAGTCCGCTTTAGAAAAATATAAAACACGTAAACATTTTTCAGGGAACTAATCCAGTTAGGTACTTTTTAAAAAAAGTAACGTATTAGCAACCTCTCTAAGCTAATCAGGCTTTTGTTGTGTACGTTATTTTTATCCAGCGACAGGGTTTCATATCTTTGTGAGTCTACAAGCATTATGCCGATTGCTATTAGCATAAAAAGAGCGCCAAAACCCGAAGGATGGACGGGTGCTGTGGAAATGCCATAAGGACACAAATAATTAGAATGCGTTTTTATGAGCAGTCAACGTAGAGCACTAAAAGTCTAAAACGATTAACAGCTGAGGTAGGGAATCCAAAGACAATCGCTGTCTTCATGTCGGAGGGGTTATTACTACCAACCGTATATTTATGCCGTAGCTGAAATTTCGACTATTAAATTGCCCCTAGCGGCCGGTCAGTATTCGTACCAAGGATTCAGCAGTGGTAATGAGGTCGAGCAAATAGGCTTTGAGGAGTATCAGACAAAACGGTACTGCTCGACGTACTCTCGTTATTTACTCCGATTTTATTCAAACTCAATACTGACTCTACTGACTACCGCCTCCGAGAAGGGAACGATGACGATGACTAACAGTCTATGCTAGTACCAGATTACCAGAGCCGTGCATCAGAACTATCCCTAGTTCCAGTGGCCGAGAAAACAATTAAGCGATGAGAACCCCAATGAACTTAAGCCTATTGAGCCACACTGGTCAAGAAACTCAGTACGGAAGCATTTCGGTCCATGCACTTGATTTCTGTTATTCTTTGTCCTTTTTTGGAATAGTAAAAATAACATATGCAGTGAGTGAAAGGCTTATGATGCCAGAAGCCTAGACAGATGTTCAAACCATTCGGTATTTCAAATACTTGCCTAGCGTGCGCTGGAAAATTTCCCTTTATTACGCAGACTGTCTTTATGGATTTGTTTATCAAAAACAATATTTATGAAGTCTTGACGAAAATAAACGCTACCATTGTGTGATTGCTTACCGTATGGGCAACACAGGTACTAGCTAAAAGTCCAGGCACGCGTGTTTTGCCGAGCATGTGCCGCTGCCTGACGCAGCTGCGAGGGGTTTGGCTCATCAGTGGGTAACCCAGCTTTTCCCCGTATATCTTCTGGTATAAAAACTTCAGTTTCATCTTGCCTTGATTGATTTACGATGACATTTATGCGCACATATGAGTAAATCCACGGAACAGACCGTGCCAAGCGCGTTCTAAATAAATACTGTTTCTTGAGTAGACAACGCTTTTAAATTTGTTTATCTGGAAAGTATTTTAGAAATTTGGACGAAAATTAGCGTTACCTTGCATTCAGATCATTTTTTCTGCCAACTCCTGCTCTAGACCACATCCATGCGTCCGTACACCATTTTTCTACTAGAGGGCACTTCCCAAAGTGGTCGCATTTTGTCAAAACAAAATTAACGCATTTAAAAACAGCTTTTTTGCTCCGCATATGCTAGATGAAGAAGAATAGGAGTAGGAATGTTTTTACAAAAAGCAAAACTTTATTTTTTCTATGGGCAGGCTTGTATCAATGGCAAAGTCAGTGGAGACTAGAATAGCCATTTCTGGCTTATTAGACGTCGTCAAACTGCCTTGCTCGACCACGAGGTGCCTATATCGGTAATGTTTTTCTGCCTTTATTAAGCGCGCCGCTGTGCAGCTGCTGGCGGAGCTCAAGAGAGAGCCCGTAAGGCACAACAGGACGAGTGAGTTCCGTTACGCGATGGACGGGCACCCCTCTACTATTTCTTTTTCTTATTATTTCTGACTGATGTCTTGTTGCGACTTTATGCGCTACAACCTGAGGTTAAATGTCTTGTTTAAAATTCCTCTCCTTTGTTAGAATGTGGTGATACTATGTAAGTAGCCACGAAATGATTCACCAGTAAGAGGCGTTTTTTAACAATTGGGCACACTGTAAGACTCTTTGTGAGGAGTCAAATTTATACTGGTAGGTGAGACAGAAATAAGGTGTGTGTTGAGCAGTAGAAGTCTGCGAAATATTTTTATTTTTGTTTCATCACTCTGTGTTGCATTCACAATCAGAGAACGATGCCTAAAAATGGGCAAAGATAGCAGAAATGCGACTGTTTTCCTCCGTGATGGACAAATTACAAGTACCTGTCAGGGAGGTCCTAAACTGTCCAAACGTTGCACGCTGTTTTACAATTTTGTCCGTGAACGCTGCAGTACCTATGACGTTGTTAGCAAAACTTACTATGAGTGCATTCTTAAAAAATCAACTTGAAAAATAATTCTACGATTGATGAGGCCTTGATTGTTGACGTCCATTTTCTAGGGTGATTGGGTTTTAATGAATAAGTGGTTGATGCAGGCTTACAATTCTGATCCAACCAACCGAGTGGATAGAAGAGGGCGACCGGAAGGTGACCGCTTAGGTAAAAAATTCCCATGTAGGTTAAAGCCCGCTAGTAGAAAAACATGCACTAATGCACAAACATGGTTTGGGGTAGCAACAGACTCAGGAAACGGCCCGGACATGCGATAATGCCTATTTCCGCCCAAATTGTTGAAAGTTTTCCAAACAAAGTTACTTATAAATATATTGTGCAAGGGAAAGAGAAATGTTTCTGAAAAAAGCAAAGTCAGTTATTAAAATTTACCCACTCTGAATAATTGTAGATTCAAATTTTATTTTGATGTCCGCCATATTAAAATAACATCCGCAGATACTGCTCAAAGTTTTCCGCCAGCGTCTTTTGCAAATCTTTGTCTGTTCCGGTTCAGGCGGTGTAGATGAGGCAAATTAATAAAATCGAAAACATAATGAAGCACTTTGTTTGTTAGTCGATCTTGTTGTCTTTAATACTCATGCTGACGTACCTTTCGGGAATATTTAATTAACCATCTTAAGTTTTTTTCATGTTAAAAGTAGAGATCTACTGACTGGTCTAGATCATTCTTTGTTATTAGGCGCTCCGAAAGTCAACTCCATTTCTAGGTATGCGCTGTTACGCAAACCTAGGGAGAAGTAGGGTTCCTACAAAACATTTGGTAACTTCAGATTTCGGCAGTCAACTGTCTTTACATTTTTCTCACACTATCGGGGAATGCGTCATGTTCATGGCACCTTAACACATTTTAGACTAAAGTCACTAATGTCGTGAAGAAGGAAACACGATCGCTGGAACAACCGATTCAATCCAGTAAAATCATGCAAAATCGTGAAGTTGTGGAGGATCCGCATCGCTTCCCTTCGCGCGTCCACCCCCTTCGTTTTCACAGCCAACAAACCCCATGCCCCTTAGATTCCGACTACGAGCTCGATTCCTCCCATCGATTGCAAAAAAGCCCTCTATAAGAGTGCATTCATACAAACTTTGACAACGTAATCGAAGGCTATGTTTGTCCCCATTTGAGTAGAACAAATTAGATGAATACCCATAAAACCACTTTACCACACCTTTATCCGTTGTCAATTTGAAGCTGTTGTACTTAGACCTGACAGACTTTCTCATCATTCCGTAAATGCTTCAGGCACCAGGAGATACGTCTCCATAAAGAAAGCCCAAATGGCAGTTTAAAAGATGCTAGCGTCGTAAAAAGGGCAACTTTCAGACTGAATCATCATTCTGTTGGTTACACTTTTTCCTCTTCTATTCCTTTTTCCCCTCTTCCACTTGTGACATTTGAGGAATCCTAAGTGTCTTACTGATCATTGAGGCACCCCGGCAAATGCTGAAGCCAATTTAGACTCACTTAACAAAGGTTTTATCTTTTCTCTCAACGACGCAAGTTTTCTCTCAAACTACAATTCGTTATCGCCGTAAACCTTCTGTGCTTTGTATGTGGTAATAAGCCCCATAAGGTCCGTTGATCAAAACATTTTCTGGCGCAAGACATAGCGGATTTGGACATACAAGCAGAATGATATACCTACCGTTACCTTTAAGATAATGGAAATTGACTATCGGCAATTGACACTCAACAGTGCTTGACTGATCTCATAAAATGTTTGCCGAAATTTTGAAATGTGTTTCCTATTAGGGAGGATTACACATGTGAGGTTGCAATTTTGCTTTATGTGGGACCTAATTCTGATATTTAAGACTCACTGTAATGTTGGCTTTCGACTGCATCTGTTTGCGACCTACTGTTGAAACCATTCTGGAGTGAAAACTGACTACTTAAGTAGTGGGAATCTTTCACATTGACTTTCTATTGTCCAAAAAGTTAAGTATGTTTTATAGAAGGCATGCAAAAAATGCGTTTTCTACTGCTCATTTGGTAGCACATTACGCTGACGTCATAAACTACCCTCGAAGGGAGGATATATTTAGATTTTGAAAACGTTTTTCGGTTCCAGAATAATCTTAAGCCAGATTAATAGTTACATTATTTTTTTGCCATTTAAGTTTACAAGGTGTATACTTTCCGGTAAGCAAAGTCATGTACTGCTCCAAGCTTTTAAGATTGTACATTGTACAGTTAATAAAATTCTGCAATGAATTCGGATTATGTTGAAAATTTCAAGCGGAGCCTTAATAAACGCATAGGTGTGATGCTGTGTTAATCGACATTGCGCGGCTTTAAAAATTTCATAATAAGACACTTTTTCAAACCAAAAACCGTTCTTTCCTGACAGTCCGTCAGTGCTTGTATTAAAATATTACTTTTCTCCTTACAGTATTTGACGTTCCCAGGCGAAGAAAGAAACTGAAAGCTGTCTTCTAACTAGTAGTTTTAATTCCTCTACGTTCTCTTCAAAACATCTTCCGTTATTCATAGGAAGGCTATTCTTGCATTTTACAATTTCAATTACGGTGGTCAAGCGCTTCAAAACTAAAAAAGCATTCAGATAATGAAAGGGCTGGCCTTCAAACTCTGGTTAAGATCAACTGCTGCATGCGTAAACACAACAACCTCTGACTGTCGGGTTGTCTGCCAAGAATTCTGAAAAAAACTTGAAAATGTTAAAAAGCGATTGAGGCACAAACAAAAATCCAAAGTAACAACCCCGAAGGTTTAATAATTTTTTTCCCAGCAGATCTATAGATTGGTACGAATCCAGCAACTGACCGCTCTAGAACGAGCAATTCAGAGTTGGTATTGATAATTTAGAATGACATTGTGGGAGGTAAACCCGATTCCCGTTCATTATAAGCAATCTGGCTACAGCTTTAAAGCCAACTAACTGACGGAGGTTGTTCGTTTTCGACTGGCATGCAAGATAGGCAGTGTGGCAATGACGCCTTCAAAACTGCGTTCATTGCAGAACGCATTACTATGGCAATTTTGTTCCCCCTTTCATCGCCAGGCCTTGAGCGCACGCTAATGGTCCCTCGTGTCTGAGAGCTGGGACGTCTTTCCACCTGATTCGCGCAACTCAAACAATGATTGCTATTGCAGAAGGTCTTTGTTCTGTCAGGGACATTTCTTGATCGCCAATGTGTAAGCTATTTGGTTCTTTTGTCCACTGAGAGAATGAGTTAAAACTGGTTTTAAGCTGGAACAAGACATTGAAAATTGATAGATAAGTACGCGATGGATCCAGTTTCTGGCAATAAATTAAAGAATGATTATTATTAGACTCGGTTTCATAAAGTCGCTTTTTGTCTTTTTCGAATCAAAGCCTGTGATACTGGTCTCTGCATCAGTCCGCAAATTTATATTTGAGCCTATTGCGGAACGCTCGTTAACTGTTTAAGCAACTGGCTAGTACTGTTTGTGTAAAACAGTGGACGAACAAACAGGATTTGAATACTGTACACATGCCTTTTGCGCCTAGAAAATGCGATCTACAAGTCGGGCTCTTTGTTTCTAGGTGTTATTTATGATTATAGCTGACTATTGACATCTAACAGGCCAGACACGGTTGGTGACCAAATCGGTTGTTAGCAAAAACATGAATTCAATTTATTGATTGATTCTGAAGGGGCATAAGACTTGAGCTAAAAAGCGGACTCCAACAGTTGCTATTCCCAAGCTATTCTCATTTTTAACGAAAACAGGAAATACCAACAGACGGATTATGCCGAACGAGTGGTTTAGCAAGGATTATTCCCTAAATGTTTACCTTTTACGCAGGTGCAAACTTCACAGCAACCCGAGGCGATTAAATGTATTTTCTGATTAAGGGGTGCCAATGAAGTAATTTCTGTATATAAAGTAGCAACAAGAGAAACGCCCCAAAACTTGGAATTTCAAATAATTCCTTTCTTAAGCGGACTATGTTCGTAAGTGTGTTTATCAAGGAAACATTTTGGAACTCTGGTCAAAATAAGGCGTTACCTCAGACCATTTTCCATGTCAGTAATTGTCCTTGCCCACAATTTTGCGTCCGTATACGATTTCTTTCGAAAAGAGATTGACCTAAATAAGAACGGCGTGTCAAATCAATCCTAACGCATTTAAAAATTGAGTTTTTGCTCCGTATGCGCTGGGTAAAGTGGAATGTGGGCAAAAAATATTATTTCAGAAAAATGAACCACTATTATTCTTTAAGAATTTGCTTCTGTAAGACGAAGCATAAAGCTAATACAAACAAATAAGAAAAAGGGCTCTGATATAATGAAAACAAGACAACTTTTGTGTGTAGCAGAAATCCTATCCGTATGTGTCAAGAAATTGCATAAGCTGTCTTATTTCTTAATATTTCTCTAAAATCGGCTTTGCAAAAATATGAAAAACTTAAACACTTTTTGAAAAATACACCAGTTAGGAGGTAAGGCAGTAGCGACAGCTCTCAGCCGATCAGGCTTTCGTTCTGCACGTTCCTTTTATTTGGCGGCAAGGCTTCATATATGTGTAAGTCTACAAACATGATGAAAACCGCTCAGAACCCAAGGAGTGTTCAAGTGCTAGCAAAGTGACATATGGACACGAATTTCAAAAACGTGTATTTTCAGGCAGTCGACATAGAACCCTAAAGACCGTAAAAAGATCACCAGCTACTCGAAGCAGTTCAAAAACTAAAACAAAAGTTTCGGAAGAAGGGTGCTTCTGATACTCTGTCTGCAGTGCAGCTGCCACTTCTATCGATATGTAAAAATATTTTTGGTGACCGTTGAGCCATCCTCTGTAAACTAAGCATCGGCAACTCAGACACTAGAAGACGGAAATATTATTCGTTCGCGTCGCCGGATGTGAACAACGTCCAACAGCAGCCAGCAACGCGATTGCGGATGCATCCTGGTTGTCTTCTTCCCGATCGGAAGTTGAAAGAGGATGTTGGTCAGTAGGAAACAGCATTCTGCCCACGTCCTCAGGAAACCAAGGCCGTTGTCGTACAGTCATCGATTCTTCGAGGTTTCAGAACTTCCATCCAGGCGGCGTAATCACACCCAACGCGTGCAGTAAAGTCAGCAAGGAAAACCAGCTTGTCCGCCATCTGCAAAGGTGCCAGGATGACGTGCGGGTTCTCGTAGAGATAGGCCGTCGCCTTGTCGGAGTTGGCCATTGGGGAGGGGGGGGGGAAGTAGACGCTGACGATGGCGGGGAAGTTGACCCCCCGATGAGGCAGGTACAGAACCATGACACGGTCGTTGACGTCCTAGGGTTGATAGGGCAGTCGTCCCACTATTTCATTCAGGATCGCAAAGACGACACTTGCGTCGGGTCACTCTGCCTTTGGGCGGCCGCTCCAGAAGAAGGTATAGCTGGCACCCAGCTCGTCCAATTGGCCGTGTTCGGGAGGCTAGTCTCGCCGTGAGCAGCGATGTTCATCTTGTAGCAAGCTAGTTCTCGGGTGGTTGGCGCCATCAAGCATTCCGGCCGGTCGCAACTCGGAATGTCTAAAAAGGAACAAAGATTCCACGCTGAACGTACCCTATCAGTCTGGCGAGTGGGGTAGAGTGTAAGAGGGGGTAGAAAGGGATTGTTGTCTCGTATTTGATGGTTTCGTATTTCAGTTTGCGAGTTACGGTCTGCGCATAAATATCATGGACCCAGCATTTGTTTAGAGCACATTTTCTCCGCGATGGACAAAGCAGTGCTGTCCCTAAATAGGGTTGCTGAAACATCACGGATGGTTGACGAACTCCCTATGGGTCGCTTTTTTGTTTGGTAGAGGACAAACCCAGTTAGTCTGGACTGCTTGTGGGATTGCACGTCGCCCTCTACGCAAGCTGTTTTGAAGTGGAAGTGGAAGTAATAGGTTGAGGAGAGGAGAGAGAAATGGGGGAGGATGATATAGGAACAAAATTGCCAAGGAATGCGGACACACGACAGCGCATGTAAATCAGCCCGACGATCGAGACAATTACCGAGGTGTGGTCGTAAGGCGGAGCGAGCATCAATGAGTAGCATATGATAGTTGTGCATCAGATAAAGACCGTGAGAAACAGTCACTATTTGCATGGTACCATCTACCACTCGTGCATGGGTGTCCCTAGGTTGACACATTTCACGTCTGAAGACGACTTGGGGAACCAAGATCTAAAATTTACGAAAGAACCTGTTTATCTTTCCCAAAGAGCTTATTTCTTTCGAAATACATGTACATATATATAGGCAGAATGCTATTACCGACAAAGACAAGGGAGACTGGAATGGCAATTTCTGGCTTATTAGCCTTCGTCAGCCAGCCATACCCAACCCCGACGTGTGGAACACACGAGCCTCGAACTCGCGACCTGTTGGTTTAGAAGTCCAAGCCGCTACCCACCGGGCCACGAGCCCGTTGCCCCGTCGGTTTTCGATCGGGAATATACAATGGTAGGGAGCGCTCACCGATCGATCATACGGAACTCACTCGTTCCGTTGAGCCATCAGGGCTCTCTCTCGAGCCCAACCAGCAGCCGCACAGCGGCGCATGATATATAGGCAGAATGGTATCACCGACAAAGACAAGGGAGACTGGAATAACTACTTCTGGCTTATTAGCCGTCGTCAGCCAGCCATGCCCACACATTTCGGGCTTGGGCTCAACGGAACGAGTGAGTTTCGTATGATCGATCGGTGAGCGCCCCCTACCATTGCCTGCCTTTCTGCAAATTTCTCCCTACGACGGTTGTTAATCTTTCGAAAAGGGGGTTATCTTCTACCGAACTAAGCCTCCTGTCTAAGGGGATAAGATTCAGTCACACCGATGCTGCACCTACGGACGTCCTAGCCAACCTCGAATCCCTCCTTCTGACCTCAGGCGTCCCTGATGACATGTGCGCGAACATTCGCAGATGCGCCACTGGTCTCCTTCGACAAAGGAAACATCATCAAACCCTACCGACCGAAGAGCAAAAGGCGTTGCGATCGCTAAAGACAGATGACAATATAATTATTATGTCTGCTGACAAAGGAGGAGCAACCGTTATCATGGATAAAGTTGATTACGTCAACAAGGCAAACCAAATCTTCGATGACAGGGAAGCCTATGCGCCACTCGCTGCAGACCCAACGAAAAAGCAAGCCGCGACTATCAAGAAGAAAGTGAATGAGCTTCCCCGATTGACGCTCATAAGCCCCGATGACAGCAGATCTATGACCCTCAATGACCCCCGTATCGCACGTACGTACGGCCTTCCGAAGGTGCACAAGACAGATGCGCCGCTGAGGATCATTGTGCCACTTATTGGATCCCCTACTTACAATTTTGCCAAGTGGTTATACAGACACTTAAAACATCTCGCAAATGGATCGCAATACAGCATCAAAAATTCTCAGGCTTTCCTACAAAAGATCCAAGGCCTTGAAGTAAGTCCTGACGAATGCATCCCATCGTTCGATGTTGTTGCCCTGTTTTCTTCAATACCGCATGACCTAGTGATTGACAGAGTAGCCCGATGTCTAGAGCAAAGTCCCATTGGCATTCCAGCAGAACATGTTCAAGACATGCTTAAGCTTTGCCTCAAGAATTATTGTCAGTTCGATGGCAAGTTCTATCAACAAGTAAAGGGCACCCCAATGGGCTCCCCAATATCGGGGCTGCTTGCAGAACTAGTCTTGCAGCGACTCGAACAGGATATTGTGCACACCTTCGAACCCAAAATGTGGCTCCGCTACGTGGACGACACGTTTGTCAGCATAAAGACCAGGGAAGTTGAGCTATTGCATCAGAGCTTAAATAGCGTCTTCCCGGCTATACAGCCTACCCGCGAAGAAGCAACAGGAGATACCCTCCCCCTCTTATATGCGAGCATACAAAGACTCAGTGATGGCAAACTAGCGACAAGCGTCCACAGAAAAGACTCCAGTGCCGAAATCATACTTATGAGTAATCATTCCGCGGCCCATAAACGAAGCTGTGTCCGCACTCTTTTCCATCGGGCCTATCGCATCTGCAACAGTGATGACGCACTTAAGAACGAATTGGCCTACTTACATCGGTTGTTCCGCTCCAACGAATAACCTGCCAGTTTTGTAAAGAACTGTCTCAGACGCCAGAGACAACTACCAAACCCCGAGTCTCATGAAGATAGAGCGTCGCAGAAATTCTATTCACTGCCATACATTCAGGGAATCTCTGAAGCGCTCTCCCGGCAACTAAAACCCTTTGGCATCTCCATTGCCCATAAGTCCGCATCTTCCCTGCGCGAGACATTATGCCGAGTAAAGGACCCGGTGCCCAAAGAACAACTAAGTAACGTCATCTACCGCATACTGTTTGCCAACTGCCCTTGTGTTTATATTGGCCATACAGGCCGATGTCTTGGGACTCGCATTAACGAACACAAGTTAGCCCTCCGCCGACGTGACCCTCTGTCCCTCGTGTTTGCACACGCCATTGAGCATGACCACCGCTTCAATTGGAACGGCACTGAGGTGATCGCAAAGGCTAACACCAGACAGGCGCGAGAATTCCTCGAAGCTTGGCATTCTGGCACGACCAGCATCAACGGCCACGTCGATCTAGACGCTCACTGCGAGGGCTTACGTACACGCTCACTGTCTTGTTCCCACACCTCAACATTTGCTAACCCCGACTCGGCCACATAGGCGTACGCTCTTTCGCCATTCCGCTCCCCCCTTGCG
>CACRXP010000623.1:241950-253688 GCA_902702965.1 Spirometra erinaceieuropaei | reverse complement strand
AGTAGTGAGTTCGGATAAAATCGGAGTAAATAATGAGAGTAAGTCGAGCAGTACCGTTTTGTCTGATTCTCCTCAAAGCCTATTTGCTCTACTTCATTACCACAACTGAATCCTTGGTAAGAAAACTGACTGGCTGGTAGAGTCATTTTAATAGTCGAAATTTCAGCTACAGCATAAAGAGGCGGTTATTAGTAGTAGCCCCTCCGACATGGAGACAGCGATTGTCTTCGCATTCCCTACCTCACTTGTAAATCTTTTTCGGTTTTAAGTGTTCTATGTCGACTGCTGATATAGACACTTTTTAATGATTTGTGCTCATATGGCACCTCGATAGCGTTTGTTTGTTTAAGGCGCTCTTTTATATGCTAATAGAATCATATATGTATGACACCCTGTCTCCAAATAATAAGAACGGCCATAAAAAAGGCCTGGATTATCTTAAAGCAGTTGCTGATGCTTTTCCTCATTAAACAGTGCCTACATGGTCTATTTTTCCGCAAAACATGTTTACGTACTTTATATTTTTTCCAAAGCGGATTTTGCAGAAATATTAAAACATAAAGACAGCTTACACAATTTCCCGACCTTTACAGATAGGATTTCCGCTACGAAGATAGTTGAATCATTTTCATTAGTTCTGAGCAGTTTTTCGTATTTTTCTACTAACTTTGGTCTTCGCCTTAAAAATAAAAATTCTTAAAGGATAATAAATGCTTATATACGTGAAAATAATATTTTTTTGCCCACATTCCACTTAACTTAGTGCATTCAGAGCATAAAATCAAGTTTCAAATGCAGTAAGGCTAATTCGACAAAACGTTCCCAACTCGATTAATCTGCTTTTGCATGTGATCGTGTATTGACGCAAAAGCGTGGGCAACAGTTGCTATTGGCGTGGAAAATGGTCTGAGTTAACGCCTTGCTTCGACCGGATTTCTAAAATGTCTCCTTGATAAACAAACTCACGAGTAAAGTCTGCCTAACAAATGAGACTTTTCCAGAACGCGCTAGGCGAATGTTTGAAATGCTGAGGATTGGGGCGTCCTTTTTGGTTTCTGGTATGTCATGAGCCATGTCGCCTACCGCATATATTATAATTCTCATCCCAGAAAAAGAGACTGAAAAGAAAAAAGGGCAAGTTTATATACCAAAATGTATCCGTACTAGATTTTTTGAGCACTCAGACCCAACAGGCGTGAGTTCATTTGGTCCTCTTATTGATTATAAGTCGGGTCACGGAAACAAGAGGTAGTCCTTATACACAGCTCCGGAGATCTCATAATGTGCACTATCCGCAACTGTTAGTCATGATCATCGTTTCCTTTCTGGAGACGGTCGTTAGAATATTTAATAGTGAGTTTGAGTAAATTTGGAGTAAATAACGAAGGCAAGTCGAGCAGTATCGTTTTGTCTGTAGGCAGAGTTCATTTGCCCGACTTCACTGTCATTGTTAAATCCTTTATTAGGAAGATGACGGAGTTATAGAGTCAGCTTGACTGCCGAAGTGTCAAGTTGCGCATTAATAAGCGGTTCGATGTAGTGCAGGTCTGACATGTCGTTAAAGCATGTCATGAAGGCAGCGATGATACCTGCAGTAATTACCTTCCTCTCATGATTAATGCTTGATGTTCCCACATACATATCGTCTATTCTTTGTTGCATTTACACACTCCTTAAGTGTTCCAACACTCAAAATGCATAAGTATTCGTGTTCTGCAGCAAAAATCATTATCTTGTTTTTTGCAGTGTTAGAGGGAATTTTTAGACGCTTAGCGGATTCTTAAAACATACATTTTTACAAATACACTTAATATGCTTGTATCGACATTGGCTTATAAACCGCAGCCAACTTCGGTTTTCAAATAGGCGATTTTTGCCTCATTAGGTTAATTCACACCGATTAAATGGGTGCTAATGAGATTAGGGTCTTATTCATTGGCCGATCCCACTGCTAGCCTCAATCTCCCCTTCTTGTCTTGTCCTTGACCTTTAAGTCTGTCCTCTCACTGAGACTCATATTATTTTTAGGTCAGTTTTTCGCAGGCGTGTAGTATGTAGCCGGAGTACCTTAGTCTGAGAAGCATTTGTGTCGGAAAAGAGAGTTGAAAATGAAAGAAGTTTGTTTTATCAAAAATTTGGACGCCTCCGGTTTATCAGCAATTAAAACGAACACCATTCTGACTTTTTATTGATAATAGGTAGTGAATTTAATGACTCTTGGCAGACATTTCTACCCCGCGGACTACCCAAAGCATCTTGAACACCCTCATGCAACGGCCACCGTGAATTATTTTTTATTTCTTTTCGGCAACACTCACAATACACACCTTATCTGATTTTGTATTATATTTTGCAAATTTATTCACTATATTAATGCATAATAAAAAAATCCCCAGTATGTCGTCTGAAAGGTTATAAAGAACAATTTTGGAGGCTTGAGGGCGTTATAATATATAAAAGTTTAAAAAATATTTTCGGCGTTGAAGACATTTTGCATTTGCTGTTGCTTTAGGTATTCGAACAAACTATTTCTGCCTCATTGTCTTGTATTCTAATCTGCTCAGTATTCCGCGCGTTGAGAGTTAAGAGGGTCGGTAGTTCATTTACTAGCTCCTCCCACAGCGAGTTTTAATACCGCCTCTCCGTTTCATCTTTGACCGCAAAGCCTTCTCTCTGAATGCAGCCCCAATTCTTCTTAGGACAATTACCCATCAGCAGTTTGTCATTTCGATTGGCTTTGCGGTTTCCATTATCTAATAAGGAATGACCGCAACAGCTCGCAGGCTCGAGTTTTATTCGCAGTCGTTTGTTTGTCAAATCTCTGATGGAGTCACCTCTAGCGAGGCAGATTTTTTTGACCATTCAGAACCGTTTTTAAACTTGTTTGCGCCAGGTCTGCGGCTAGGGCTATGCTGCCTTTTTTGTGATATCGGCTATTTTTGCATAATGCCTCTCATTTTGAATGTTTCAACCGCTTCAGCTTGAAAAGCATGCTGGCCGAACAATCCAGTGAATCTCTCCTTTGGGGAAATGAGCCCAATTATTGCACGACCTGGTTAAGAATAATTGCTTTTGAAGGCCTCGCCGTGCAAAAATTGGTAATATTTATTTCTCCAGTCAAAACTATGGAGAAGTACCCTTATGTTTCTAAGCAAAGATTTCAAGATTCCTGAATTTTTAGGTTTACTCTTAACGGAAACTTTCCACATGTTTTTACTGAACTAAAACAAGTGCTAGACATTAGCTGACGGAGTAAACCAAACTTTGTTTATCTACATCAAAATCTCTTCCACACCCGTCTTGATAGAACTAATGCGCTAATAACACAGTTCATCCTCTTATAATAAACTATGCATTTAACGTCGTGTCTACGCACGGACTGACGGTTAAACTTATTAAATACGATAACTGATGCTGAGATGGCGTTTCGAGATATCTCAAACGTTGTACCTTTTGTTTAGTTGCCCAGCAACTTACATATATTGTACTTTAATCGCAAAAAATGGTTAATTTATCAACAAACAGATTGTGTTGATAATAGAGAGCATTCACTTTTTAAATATTCCGGTACCTTCCATTCTTGTCAATTGCCGTAGGTCGCACCTACGCATCTAAGCGCGTTTTCATGTTAGAAGACAGGTACCTCGATGGAAAATGTTTATCAAAACAGCCATTTTAAACCTGATTATTCACTCTGTGTGGATAAGATGAAATCGCTTGTAAAGCTCTAACGTTTTATCTATAAAGTTTGTGTGCCTTAAACCAGTACTATAGCAAACGAGTAATATTTGGTAGATTTTATAAGTATGGCCCTGTCGACAAAAAAATCTCACAACCTGTTTTAGTCTAGATGGTTTGATAATAATTAAATTGGTAAATTATACTTTTCCTCTAGTTGGCTGGGGGTACCAAAATTCACAAAGTATTTAATAGAATTTTAAGAACACCTTTAGGCAAAGCTCGCTTTACTATCGCCAAAAATCGCATCTTGATATTACGGAGAAATAATTCTCCTACACGTAGAACGGTATCTACTAATTACAGTCCCACGTTTTAGTAACAGACCTGTTCCTTGGCATTTTACCCTAGGAAAACGTATTTTCATGCGCCGACATTCCAAAAAATCAAAAAACATAATCTTCTTCCCAGGCAAACCTAAAGCAAGCAGTGTAAAACCTAAAACTGAAATTGGTTTCATTATTGCCCGATCTTGTTAAGAACAATTATTTTTGATAATTTCGACATGCGAGAGTTTGTGACATTTATTCCTCCGGTCAAACCTTTGGAGAAGTGCGAAATTGCTTCTAAGCGAAAATTCTAAGATTCCTGAATTTTTATGTCGATCGTTAACGGAAACATTACAAATGTTTTGACAGAACTAAAACAAATGCTAGACTTTAGATGACGGAGTAAACCAAACTTTGTTTATCTACATCAAAATCGCTTCCACACCCTTCCCAATAGAACTAATGCGCTAAGAACACAGCTCATCCTCTAATAATAAACTATGCATTAAACGTCGTGTCTACGCACGGACCGACGTTTAAACTGATTAAATACGATAACTGGTGTCAAGATGGCGTTTCGAGATAAAGTGGACCTTGTGCATTTTGCTTAGTATCAGAGAATATCGCGTATAGCGTACTTTAGTAGCGTGAAATGTTTAATCTATCAACGGAAATGTGTGCGTTAATAATGCAGAACATTAACGTTTTACATATTCTGATGCCTTTAATTCTCATCAATTATCGTAGCTCGCATCCACGCACCTAAGCGCGTTTTCTTGGTAGAAGACAGGTACTTTGATGGAAAATGTTTACCAAAACAGTCATTTTACACTTTATTGTTCGCTCTTTGTAGACAGGTTGCTATCAGTCACAAAGCAAGTAGTGGCATGTGGTGATAATAGAGTACTAACATTGACATTGGTGACACCCAGATAACTATTTCTGGCTATACCTAGTCCCAGCTGTGAGTCATCCGAGATTTGGACCCCAGGTCTTTGGTCACTGAGTAAGCATTCTGCCTTCGAGTCACGGAGCCGCTGTCCTCTCGGCTGAATTCAGAAATATTAATTGCAATAAACCGGTGCTCACTGAAGATCATGAGTTTGAATTTCGGGTGATGTACACCTGGGATTGGGTGTAATTAATTGGTCACGGCTAAAAAATCAAAAGTGGCAACTCTAAATTCCCTTGGCTCTGACGGTCTTCCATTAAACTAACGCAACAGATGCGTTCATTGTCGTGTTGCAGCACCTGTTTGCCCAATTGTGTTTAAGAACGTGGTCTAGTGCCCCGCAGGAAGTCGCACGTCGACTAGTAATATTTGCAGAATTCGGTTTCGAAACTCAGCTGCCTGAGGTCGCGCAGAGACGACTGAGAGCGACCAATAACCAGAAACGCCCATCTCAATCTCCCTTGTCTTTCTCGGTTATCTCCCTCTGCATGTTTATAGGTTAGTCCTGACTGGAACCGAGGTATATCTGGCTAATGACGGTTTAAAAGTCAGAAGAGGCTTTCCCAGACACAATTTTGTATATATGTCTGCGTGTTACGCCTACAACTGGCTGCTCGAGAGTTGCGCTGGATAAACATGAGGAGTGTTGTCGAACGCCTAGGTGCGGGCTCGAGCTCCCTGATGCCGCCTCCGGCCTTCTTAACTTTATTATGACACGACCCAGGAGGGTGAGGCAAAAGAGGGTACGTTAGATTGAGCGTAAATCTACGATCCCTATAAACTAGTTCACACGCAAGTCAACGTGCCTGCGCTTACCCTACTGTGCGGCGCGCGTCTGACCTCATCGACAACAATGGCCGAACTGGTATATATGCATACATGTACATACGGTGAGTGGCCGATCGCATGGAATTTTAAATGAAATACTGAAGTGCGTTCTCGATTAGGAAGGATGACTTTGGTGCAGTTGTAATATTGATTATCTTGCAACATTATCTTATAATATTTCGGACTCGGCAGGATGTCAGCTTTTGAATGCAATGCGTGTCACTCTCTTGTGGAGACTGTATCTGGTAAAATGTGACTACTTATGTAGCATACAGTTTTCGAAAAATAGGCATTCTAACTCATATTTTATTCGCACCACTTAAATTATAAAAATTTTGCATGCCTTGAAGAACGTGTTCTTGTGTTAGCGAGGAATGCGGGCTGTGGAGTAAAAACAAAATACCCCTCCTCCCTGAATATACCCAAGCTATGCGAATGCTTTTCTGGCCTTCCTAAGTTCATCCCTACATATTTCATTATTCGAGATGCTAAAATGGACGTATGGTCTTTTAGACAGTCTTTTATACGATACTTAATTAGTCGTTTTTGTCGCGATACTACCATCCGCCGAGGATTTGCCTTCATCTCAAACTCCTTCATTCGTTTATCATATACCGTCATTAATGCAAGCTAGTTGCGCAAAACACGCACCTTGCTTAAATTGAAAACACAGCTCTGATCAATCAGAAACCGACTGAGATAATTCGGCCAAACCCCACAATTGCTAATATAAGAATATACCGAAAGTAATAAAAATTTCAAATAGTAACAAGACTTTATAGGCATAAGTAATTGAATAAACTTAACGGCGTAAGTAGAACAACGGTTATAAACTGAATTCTTTTACTGTCTGCACTTAAAGCTCATTCTTGAGTTATCGCAACGTGCTAGACGCTCATTGATTTGTTTCAAGCAGGTGACATGGAAATTCGAAAACTTTTTTGTCTTCTAGCGTCTTGGGTGCCGATGCTTAGTGTACAGAGGGTATTTCGCAATTGCGCAGACATCTTTATTCAAAAAAAGTTTCGAAGTGCTGAAAATCGATAGAAGTGGCGGCTGCACTGCAGACAGAGTAACAAACGCATCCTTTTTCCGGAACATCATTTTTATTTTACTTTTTGGGGCGCATTACAAACAGCTGGTGATCATTTTTTGGTCTTTAGTGTCCTATATCAACTGCTGAAAAGACCCGTTTTATTTAATTTGTGCCCATATGGCACTTTGATAGCAATTGGCTATCCCTTGTGTTCCGAGCGCTTGTCATCATATTTGCAGACCTGCGCCGATATGAAGTCCTGCCGCCAAATAAAAAGAACGTCCACAAACAAAAGCCTAATCAGCTTAGAGTGATTGTTATGCGTGACCCCTTTAAACAGTGCCTAACGGGTGTATTTCTGAAAATACGTTTGCGTATTTCATATTTATCTAAAGCGGAATTTGGAGAAATATTAAGACATAAAGACAGCTTATGCAATTTCTGGCCATATAAATATAGGGTTTCCGTTACAAACAAAAGCTGCTTTGTTTTCATTATATCAGAGCGCTTTTCCAATTTTATTAATAATTGCGGTCTCCGTCTTACAAATGCAAATTCGCAAAGAAAAGTTAATGATTGTTTTTTTATAAAATAATATTTTTTGCCCACATTCCACTTTATCTAGCGCATACGGAACATAAAACCAATTTTTGAGTGCGTTAAGGTTATTTTGAATAAACGTTCCCATCCAGGTTAATCCAACATTGCAAACAATCGTGTACAGACGCAAAAAACACGGGCTAAGGCAGCTAAGGGCGTGGGAAGTGGTAAAGCCTTGTGTCGTCCAAAGTTCCAAAATGTTTCCGACAATGGTTTAGAGTAGGATCTCAATTAACTGTCAGTAGACTGTAAATTGTGTCGTGTGGGCTTTTAACTCAGCATACATTTGCAAGCTGTTGCAGAAATAACACTGCCAACAACCATTAATTTCCACAAACTCACACCTTAACTCGAAGTCGTTATTTTGCGAAATTTACTTTTTGTTCATTGTTTAAGTACTACTCTCATTTCATTTATCATACAATAGCGTAGGATAAGACTTTTTGACATAAATGCAGTCAAGCTTTGTGTATTCTTTCATTTTGTTCAGCATGCTGCCCCATTCATAAAAGTCTTTTTACAATAAATTACGTATAGCACGATCTACAGTCTACTGACGGCTACGTGGGGTCCTCCTCTATACCGTTGACATGCTCCCTTGTTAAACAAACTCCTGAGCATAGTCCGCCTTAGAAGTGAAATTTTTCCAGAAAACGCTAGACGACTATTTGAAATACCAAGTTTTGGGGCGCACATTAGGCTTCTGTTAGCGTGTCTGATGAGCCATGGCACCTATTGCTTATATCACATTTTTCGTCCCAAAAAAAGAGACGGAGAAAAACAAAAGGCAAGTTCACTGACCAAAATTTTGTCTGTACTGTATTTCGTCTATATTGACATCTCAACTGCAGCCACCTTCGGTATTCAAATAGGCGATGTTTACCTCATAAGTTTGATTCACACTGTTAAAATGAGTGTTAATAAGGTCACTGTTGTATTCAATGGCCTCTCCTATTGCTGGCCGCAACCACACCACCTTGTCTTATCTTTGACCTGCAAGCCTTTCCTTCCACCGAGACTCCTATTCTTCTAAGGACAGCTGTCGGCAAGCCTATGGTTTGTGGCCAGGGTGACTTACTCCAGGGGCCATTGGGGCCGAGCAAAAAAGCCGAACATATAGGAACTTTGTTCTATCACAAACGTTGATCCCCCATATTTGCTCCAGCTGAAAAAGGGGATACAATTCTTACCACTTAATTATAATAGTACACAAATGAATTGCGTCTTTGCAAGCACTGAAAAAAGGTATTTTAGTTTTGTATTTTTACTGCGACGACTACCTTAACGTATTTTCGCCGTCTGCAGGCAACAGCCACCACAAGGTCTTTTAATTTCTTTCTTGGGTACGTACAAATGGATATCGCCAGTTATTTTCTTTTAGAACAAATGTCTCTTGAAGGAAGTAAACCCGGCCCTAAACCATACCCTTGCCAAATTGTCAGTCGATAGTTCGGCAGGTCGCTTGGTTTTGCAGTTTCAACTGCCACAATTCCACAATTCACTCTCCCCCTCCCCTCCCCTCTCCAAACCCGAGCTACAGCTTAATTATCTATTTGCCTGTATCGTTTAATTTATTGCTTCAATTAACCATATCTGTTAACTGGATTTCTGGGACATCTCTTGATTAGAAAGTATTACTGAAGTGTTGTAGCACTGATAACTTGGAGCCCAGTCTCAAGATATTTTAATAACTTGAGGCTTTTAAACGAGCCTTTTCCGGCCGCCAATAAATTCAAGTTCGGTAAAAAGGAACTAATGACTACTCGATATCTGTAAAATTTCAGATAACTTCAATGGAAAACAGGCGGCAAAGTATTTTTTCTTGTGTCCGTTTGTAGTGCATTACATCTGCTAATATCTGTTTTAAAAGTTTCTTTTCGTGGGACTTATATAGACTTTAATGTCCATTAAAAAAAACGTTAAAATCATATGGTTATTAGTCCTGCGTGTCACGTCCAAACAATCGTCACATCCACAAAACATTTTAAGCCCTATATGACGTGTAGATAGGGGTAATTTTCCTAACATGTGGCAAGTAGTTCGGAAACGAAACGAGCAAGCAAAACTGTCCATCGAGTGAAAAACTACTTGCAAACTAATAATGGCCTTTCATCAAGCCTTTAAAGACATTTTTTATGAAAATAAAATTTAATAAAACCGTAATTTACTGCGAAGGCAATAAAAGAAAGACTATTTTTGTGCATATATTTTATATAATGCATTTAAATTTCCTAAAAAATTAAAAACTTATGGGAAAAAGGGAGCTACACAGCTATTTTTTACCTAGTATAGTTTTCCAAGTGTCCGAAAAATTGCTTATTTTGAAAGCGGCATCGTGGCCTGACTGAAATACCTTACTATCATGCTGCGTATTAATCAGTCTTACGATCTCCCCCAAATAGTGAATTCTGGCTGAAAGCGAGTTTCAGAATTCCGGTTAATATTTCACGAAATACGACACATGCGTATTCGGACTACTAACGAAAACGCGCGTTTTATAGACCTTGTTCATCACTTTCCCCAAGGGAAAATTGTTCATGTGGATGTCTTTTTTGGCGGAGGTTGTGTTGTCGCATGACCGGAGACGTTGGGATTGACACTACGTCAGAAGCCATAGAAAAAGCGCAGAACAAATCTAATTGAAAAGATTTGCAGAGCAGCTAATATAGGGGTAAGATTTAGCAATATTGTTTAACCGTTGGCGAAGAAAACACTCGGTAAGCTGGCGATCAAATAATATCCATTGAGTTTTACACTGGATATTAAGATATACCGCACGATGTATTTTTTCCTAGCTGATTCTCGATGAAACGGATATGTTTGTTTCATATTTGATCCAGATCGTGACATTATGTCGTGCCATTTACATCTCCGGCATATTAAATGTTTACTTGGCATGTTTCAATATTAACTAGGATTGAGAGGACCACGGATAAAAGTTTTGTGTGGGTACATAAATTCGCATCTACTGTCCTCTTCACGACCACAAAAATATACAATTCTCCCCAGGCTGGCCAGAATTCAGTCGTCTGAGCATATGTCTACTTCTCAAATATGAAGTACAAGTGAAAGACCTAGGTTGGTTAACGCCGGGCGATTTGACTCAACAATACATCGACGATTGCAGCTTTAACGCTGGCAGTCAACATAGGAACATTGGGTTTTAACGGCAAAGCACTCCAAGATACGCATACATAGGATTATGGTGGGTAAAGTTTATTTCGCAGCAAAATTGCTAGAACATTTTGAAAATTCCCGATTTTTTATTAAACGACTAAAATTTTTAGACCTTTTAAACTGCACATTGTGCAGTTTTGGCCCCATAGCCGACCGTGTTGTAGGTACGCCGAATCAAAACGGCGGCCAGCATAGACTGCCGTTAACTGACTGTCCAGAGTCCATGTAAGCCGAAAGCACTGCCGTACAAGTGGGGAACGTCAGCCAATGACTCCAATCCCATCAGCTATCGGTTTAGAGGCCCGGATAGTTGACTGTGCCGCAAAAGTGAGAGGGATGTGGATGGCACATTCAAGTTATGTTCTCATTATAGTAAATCTGAAGCAGCCGAACCTATGTACATAAGTTTGCTTCGGGATGCCAATGGATCGGTGGGCGCCCATTCCTGACTAACAAATACCCGATCGGCAGCTCAAGAGAATGCCAGGCGGCGAGACACTGATAAACTTCGGTCCGAGGAAGTCCGAGGAACCCATCTAGTAGACCCTCGTGGTAAATTAGCTGCGCCAGATGTGTAAGCGCCTTTTTGTGTTTCCAACCCCAGATTTTGCGTAGGGTAATGATTGGCTGAATTGGGGTAAATAAGGTCAAAACAGTGCCTTATCGTTCTATCCCCAGACACTGTTGTCTAACCTCTAATATATTTACATGGATGTACTGGAAAACGTGCACCCGAAGAAATTTAATTAAAAATAAGCAAGATTTTTTGGGAAGGAAATACATTTTAATGCGTAAATTTTCGAGTCTGGTTCCCAAGATTGTCATAATACTTTTGAGCTATGCACAAGGACAGGTAACTATTTAACCTTGCTGAAAAAATGATTCTATGATTGATCGAAGCCTGCGCCAATGCGCATCAATGATTTTTCGCCATCCCCTCGGGATTGGCTACCTACGCTTCCTTTTTTTCCTTTGAAAAATTTGTATAATTGCATGTAGATCGATGGGCCGATTGGTGCATCCCTCATCTGAGCGCATTACCTCCAGGAAGTTGCGACCTTTCCTTAGTGGGCAGGCGCCAACAATGCGCGTGTTCTCCCATGCAAATTTTAGTGCAGATTCCAGTGTGTGCATGACC
>CACRXP010000623.1:203825-241648 GCA_902702965.1 Spirometra erinaceieuropaei | reverse complement strand
CATGGTGCAGTTTTTTGCATGTGACAGAAAACTGGAATTTTGAAGCAACTGAATTAGTTTAGGATTATGCTGCATGACGATTAATGTTACAGCCCTACTTGTGTAATCATTTTGAGTCGAAAATGCGTTCGAGAAATTTTGTAAACATTTCATGAGTTAACACATCGACTGTGAGCTAGATTATCTGCGATTTAATTTATGCGCAGCTGGGTGATGTAAATCAGGGGACAAATAGATACCAGTGATCAATCGGGTATAGTGCATCCTATGTACGAGAATTCAGTCAATCGATTTTTTGATCTGGCATCGGTATACACAAAACTTCTTAGTCACCTTATATTATTGATTTTTGATTTGTTAATACCACTCTCTCCCAATAACTGTCATTTACTCTGCTCCCGAAAAAAATATTACGGTGCTCGCTCAGTATCATCTACCTATGCATAAGTTTGGGTTTAGAACATTTTCTTTCAGTCCCACTTAAGCGGAACGGCGGCTGGGACTAGCTGTGCGCAACTATCATTTGAATGTATTGTATATGCGTTGGTGTTCTGATGTCGCTTAAGTAACCTTTTTTACTTTGAACAAGCTTTAATTTTTTGCTCGCTGCGTTGTGGATTCTGGTCTGTAATGTGCGTCCCTTGAGAACAATTGTACAATAGAATCAAAATTAACGTAACATTTCATGTTTTCATCACGAGGATATCTTTTAATTGCACTTGAAATGAGAGCGGTGGTCTATTCTGAAAATGCGAACATAGAGACAATTGTGTGGCCTCTTTGAAACAGTACGCTTGAGGGTTTTTTATACAGGGAAGTTTATTAGCATGTGAAGTTTCACAAGAGATTTTCATAAACATTTTTACTCATTTAGGTGAGAAAGCGCCAGACTAAATAACATATGGCAATGCAGTGTCAGGTAACGATTGATGATAACAATGAATAAATACTTTCCAAAATATTAATCGTAGGGTCAGACAGACCTTAGAGTTCGTGCAATATTTTTAAAGGAATGATTATTTTAATGGGCAACCACGACTACATTAAGAATAGAAAAAGCCAAACTCTTAAATGAAAAACAAATTTGGACATTAAGAATATAATCTTTTTTAGACCAAACAGTCAAATTTTTAGGAAAGCCAGCATAGAGTAGGGGATTTTGGCAAATTTCTTGGACATTTAATACATTTTAAGCATGCATTTGCAAGTTACTTGTCTTTGAGGTTTTTGTGCGACGTTTAATACTCGACGCGAATATGGGCAATTAAGTGCTTTTTCGGAAAAGACGACAAGGCCTATTCGTTTTGCAGCCACGCCACATTTTAGATGGCATTTTGAAAAGAAAGGCGCTTTAAGCTTCACGACCAACAATTAATTTCAAGTAAATCTGCCGAAAATAGAACATGGCTGTTTTTTAGCATTGAACAATAAATATTGCAGTAAACATTGACCACAAAATTAGTAAACGAAATATATAATTTGCTTACTGAGTGATACTTAGGAAGGAGACGACAACTGATCAGTTGACCAACACATGATGCTCTGAACTTGTATTGAAGCCGATCTTTAAACATGGACAAAGCAACTCATGAAACTTAATAACAGAATTTTATATGAGAATTTTCGCACGTTTTAAATTGGTGCACATTTTGCTCGCCCGCCCAGTGCATTCACGTAAATACACATTTTACAGAAAATGTGTCTTCGCACATGTTTTCAGAAATATTTTTTTTAAATTCGGGCCAAAATGGACATTTTCCTGTATTCAGATAACGTTACATTTTAACTCTTGCCCCAGACCCCGACTGAGATTCTAGGCGCGTTTTACTTTGAAAGGAAAATAATATACTTTCGAACGGTCTGCTAAACGGACATGCCGAACTAAAAAATTGTTGTTTTGTCTGTGGCGAACCGTAGTAATTTGTTTGCCGACATAGAGTATTTCTAAATGACCAAACATTTTGTAGATGTTTGAAAGTCGGATAAGCAGAGCCGTGCGATTTTATGTCATCAAATGCAATAAGTATGCGCACAGGAAATTTTTTGTTCGACTGGACCAAGATTGTTCGGCCATTTAGAAAATTATATTGGTCGCCACAGAAGTGGTCATCACCGAATAACCATTTTCAGTTGTAAACATATAAAACATCACTTTGTGTGCGGCCTAGTTAATGCACATACGTAATGTAGAAATAAAACGAGCAAAACACTAATAGTTTCAGCAAAATATCAATATTTACATGACCACCCTGAAGAGCAATTTAATCAAAGTACGCAGCCTTAATTAAGCGAATACCGCAAAAATGCATGCCATTAAAAGTAAAAGGCATGTTTTTACATTTGCGGTAAACAATTATCAGTATTTTTTACCGGCGTGAAAGAAATGACCAAACGGGACAAATTGTTTGGCCTCATTGAGCAAACCTACAAAGTGCAGAGACATTCGCCCACGGAGTGTCGTGTCAATGCACTCCTTAACAATATAACTTACAAGAGAAGGTTTCCTTTTTAATGGAAAGCATATTCATTTTTGCCTTTTTGTTATGGACGTTCACTTTATTCTACAGTGCGTTTTAATGTTTGGATGAGTCGCCAGTTATGACCCAAACCACCTTATCTCTGAAAAAACGCGCCTGAAATTCGCTACTCTGGTATATGTCTTCAAGCAGTATCTTAGTTTGAAGGTATTGATACATGTGCAATAAATTATCTGTTTTTGGGAAATCGGTTGAAAACACTGAAAATCATTAAGTATTTATCAATATTGTAAGGCAGATGTGAAAATCAACGTAATCTAGAACATAAGAGATGAAAATAGATTACACGAAATAAAAGTGCTCTTCATATTCGCAAAATGGCATGTTAAAGATTAATTCTGCCAAATCTGCCTACATTTTGTCATCAGTGACTGGCCTGGAAACATGTGAACTTATGAAAAATTTTGCTTTAATGATGACCTTGTCGGCGAATTTAATTTAAGGCCCGTTTGATTTCCTGAATTGCATCTCACTCAGAGAAGTATAAATACAGGGAATTCCTAAGAAACCATCTGGAATCTATACTCGGAATGTAGACTGTTGGCGTATCATCATTTCCCGCATTAAACTAATTATTGAAGGATACTTAGATGTAAACTTTACTAAAACACTCTTGTCTAACATTATTTTGTTTGTGCGGTCATATCTTCTTAGCTTTTGCATACACATACTTTTTTCTGTATAAAAATAGAGTTTTCGACTACAGCCACTTTTGACATTCTCGAAATTTTTAGCTCCTCTGGAGACACTCGGTATTGCCGAACAACGTAGCATTTCCTTTGATATTTCTTTTTTATAAAGGTGTTCTTTATTAATACAGTTATAAGCTGGGTGCCGGTTTGCCCGTGATCAGCAGTAATTTGCGAGTTTCGACATCTGATAGGTCACGCTGTGTAATAAAAAGGTACTTGGACAACCTTTTGGCCGTCCACCTGCAAGAACTGCAAGTATGCAGATAGTTGCATAAGATGGTGCACACAGCTGGGAGGTCGATACTTAGGTCCAGCGTACTTTTATCAAACGCCGGGGACAACATTTGACCACGGCTTTTCTTAAGCTTCACTGTATCCGACCTAAAGGCGTGATCCAGGTAGTGGATTTGAACTTAGTTTGTCTTACTTTGCCAACTATTACGCCGCCATTTTTTCTAACTCCAATGACAATGGAAGGCAAAATGCTTCAATGAAGTTTGACCATCGTGGAATTCAACTGGATGGCTTTGAAAGTCCAGATTAAACTATTGCACGAGATAAACGTGTACTTTTTCGTTAATTTATTCTAACCTCTCTTGACATAAAGCATGGCTTGCTGTGCCTTGGGCCGGTCTGATACCCAGGGTTTCAACCAAAAGTATTATGTTTTTTATTGTGTTAACGCAGGAAGAATAATCCCGCTATAGAGGATGATATATTGCAGCAATTCAACTGTTCTTTCAAAATAATTTTACAAGTTATGCAGTTGAAATTGCTGTGGAAAGCAGAGAACGGCGCCTCGTCCTTGGTGCGTTTGTGAAACAAATGACCAGCATTTCTTTAAGAAACATCTCACGCATAAGCGGAGTCATATGAAGACTCTTTTTAAACGTGTTCGGGGTTATCGCAGAAATGAGGATATCAGAGAACTTGATTTCTCTTACAATGGTGTTCAGTTTGAGCAAGGCAGACATCAGAAAGAATTTAGATGATGTCGCCTTTACTGACGACCCCGCGGAGCCCAGGCGGAAGGGCAAATAAAGGTGCGATAAGCCACATTTTACCACATAAATGCGTCTGCTACTGTTAACATTGTCGCAGCAGTACATGTTACGATGGCATCTTCCTTGTGTCAAGTCTGTATAAACGTATTACGGAAATGCACGACGATTAACCCTCACTGAACAAGGTGTCTTATAATTGGATGCCGGCGCAGACAAGCAAGTCGAGGATGGCAATTTCCGGCTTATCGGTAGCCTTCAGTCTGCTTTACATCAACCCAGATTTGCGCGTCCTGAGCCTCGAACTCGAATCCCTTGACAGTCAGCCTATTTTGAAGTCCAACGCTTTACCATTGTACCACGGGTTTATTTTTACTGTCGGTTGCAATCGGGAGTGTAAATTTTGCTAGAGGTGCGTTCACTGACAACTTTAAGGGTTGTTTTGGTTTCATTGCGCTTTGGAGCTCAATCTACAGTCGCCAGAGGTAGTCGCGTAACGACTGCCCGTAGCTCAATGGTGGAGCATTGGAAGCTAGGTTCGATGTCCAAGTTTCGGGAATCTGGGGCTAATCACGGCTAAATGATGGACATTCTGGTCTTTCTTGTCTTTGCCGGTATTCCTTTTAGCATAGACCTTTGCTCATCTGCCTGCGAGGACTTGAGATTGAACTCCCAGATGCAATAGCACGCCTTATTACGAGATTAGAGTGTATTGTGAAACCTAAATGTGTTTTATCTTTGTCGGTAAATACTGAGGACAAGTAGTATTGTGACGGTCGGGCAATAATGGCAAACTGCAGTTTCCAGTCACAACCGGGTCTGCCTGTTTGAGTCCACAACAGGCGTGTAGAGCAAGATGTCCCGTGAACAAATCCAAACCTTGGTCTGCGATGCAGACGCGTCAGGTATGTGCGATGACGTTCTAGTTGCGTGCGCACACCGGTGCAGTTACCTCCAGACGTGATTTTTATCTTTATTATAGTAACACTACAATTGCAACATAGAATGTCTCAAGAAAAATATTTGTGATTTTCTAGCGTCTTGCCCCCTTTGCATTTTAGTTCGACTGATAATAACAAGGTTTTTATGTTTTCAATTTTCGGTTCCAGGTGAATGGGCTTTCTCGTGACCCAAATGTCATTCTTATGTGACGTTTTTACAATAAGATCCATAATTTTATGAGGCCACACTCCTCATTGCCCCCGTACGGTCACTTGTGAATCCACAGCGTGGAAACTCTTGAACCAGTGCTTGGAGCACCAACCTCCACTCGCCGCGTTCGCTATCACCACCACCTGGGCTTATTAGGCCACCTGCGCATCCATAAAGATCTGCGGTAAACAACCGTCGGCAACGTCACACCATCGCACCTTCCTCCACCAATATCCGCATCTCCTAACACCATCACCCATCACAAGCATCCAGTTGGTACCTCCATGCGGCTCCTCCGCTGCATGTGCGATCTGAGACCAAGACTGCGTTGGCGCGCCGGACGCCGTACCTTGGAAGGCTACTGACTGACGCCCGAATTCAGTCAACGCAGTTTGTCCAGTTGTGTCTGTGTGTGCGTGTTTGCGTGGAGTAGCGGACTATTGAGCTGAAATTCAGACTGTAACGGCTCCTTCGTAACGCGAACTCTGGCATTCTCATGCATGTGAGCAGTGTGTGTGTGTGGCTTTATGGGTAGTGCCTATTAGTCGATGGCTGAGTACTTACCTAGCCTTTGACGCGTGATGGTCCAGGCTAAATACACGGTTGCGTTTCATCCTTCTGAGTTTCAAGGAATCTGAACGTCTGCTACGCAAGCAATTGTTCTCGGAGCCAGGTTCGCGCTGACAATGCTCTGGCACCTGGTTCCCTGCCGGGAGATGCACTTGCGCGGCCTACTGAATATACAGTTCGTGAGCATGGCTGCCTAGTCACCCTCATCTCTCTGACCCACTGTTCGCTAAAAATCCCGGTCGAGGTTTTAGTGTGAACCAGGGGGGGGTGTGATGGTACGCCTGGATGCCGGCCTGGTCGTGCCAGCCACCCCCGCCCTCTCTTGCCTCCGGTCTTGACACCGAGTTCAGGCGGGAGAGAGGGGAGAGAGTACGGCAGATGCTGCACGAGTCCATTACCACTATAAGTTAACCTACACACAAGTCACCGTGCATCGCCCATCACTCTTCTAAACATGTTCGAGATCTGTCGGGGTTTGAGTTATTAAGGAAGGCAGAAGTCGCCTGATATTTGCTTCACATCTAGTTCTCGTCTCGAAGACGTTGCATAGCTTGTGTGACATCAAAGTGCAGCTTGGTTACTATATAACTAAGGCAAAATGCTTGATATTCCCTTTTGGTCGGTTGGATCTCAAGCAATCGCCGGAACGTCACACTTATTAGGATGCTTGAAAACAGTGAATCTCCATCGCTTTCTGGCCGTTGATTCGTTAAGAAACTTCGGTTTTTTAAAGTTAATCGTCGCGATTAATTCGTCCGAGTTTTTTTATGGCACTATAATTATATTTTACAAACAGAAGTGAAAATAAATGAAGTAATCTCGATGGCTTAGTGCATTTTAGCGCATTTCCCACTGGACTGAATCAAGTGCACTTTAAAACTGTTACGGCGCGCAATAAGTCACGGTTTTGGAGGCTACCATCCGACATGTGGGGGTTGGTCGTGTGGGGCGCGCGTAGAGGGGCTAATTATCTCTGACGGCCACCACGCCTGACCCTTCTCCGACCGCTTGGATTCCACCTTATCTCTGGAGTCCGATGAGTGAGGGATGGTGGTGTTCGGCAGATACAGTGCAAGCCTATATTACTGCAAATAAAGTAGCGCGCGGGTCGCCGTGCTGAGCCCACCGAGCTTTGAGGAACATGGTCGATGACGTCGAATATGACGGTCAGTCTAATTTTACAAGATAAAAGTATGTGACATGTCATTTAGATGGATAAAAAGAGGGAGAATAATTGTACATACGAATGAAGGCGAAATATCGAGTTCCAGGTGTATGCATAAGTGAAGAATACGAGTCCAGCATGGGGCACTTTGTTCATTGTCCTGAGGCTTCAGACTCGTACAGGAGTCCATCGTCGGAGTTAGTAGCAGCAACAGATCAAGCGACAGTTATAAGGCATGTAGGCCAATCATCGACCGACGGCAAAAGACTGGAGGTGAATATGCAGAGCTATGTACGCCAGCGCCAGATCAATAAATCGATTGACCGAGTTCTCATCCGAGGCCAAGGCTTCAATCAATCCTCGGCCCGTTTTGTTTCTGGCGTGGGCGACCATTTTGGTGGCTGTGAAGTTAAACTCGTGACCCATTTCGGGGGTGTGGGCGGCCACTTGTGATAATGCGTCGCCTCGGCGCACAGCCAGCTTATGCTCGTGTATGCGCGATCCGAGCATGCTCTCAGTCTGTCCTGTGTAGTTACAAAGACAACTTGCACTAAATTTGATACAGTACTCCAGCTCGCTCCGGATCTTTTCGTGAAGGCCGTATCTAAAACCTATTATTTTGCAAGTACAATCCACATTAAATTCCTGATGACTAAGCCTATTCCGCAATATTTATTTTTACAAACTCCCTTGTTATAGAATATATGAAAAGAATATCTCAGTTTTATTAACATTGATCGGAAATAATAAAAGACAAGTAGGCTCACCAAAATGACTGGTTTACTTCGGCACACATAGGTTTAACCGATCTGTTAGCTGTGCCTACGAAGGCGCATTACCTTGCGCGAGGCAACTGACAGGAGGACGGGATCGCGTAGGTCAGGAGGTAAACAACATGTTAACCGAAAAATCTACCTGAAAGGTCAGTCATAAACAATCTTATCCAAATAAACAAAACCATCAGCTCAGATAGTACATGAAGGCTACAGTAAAAATTCGATTCTTGGAAAGCGGACAGGGTCGCGATGAAGGGCTGGTCTCGTATGTCACATAATTTGGAAGCGTAAAATCAACCACCCACTTTTTTGCGACTACAGAGTACAGCTCTTAAAGGTCATCTGACATCCCCTTGTTCATGTTGATGGGATGTCTTATTTGGGATTTTCCCTGCCTGCAAAATTGGCAGACGGGTCGGTATGTCGGAGCTCCGTGACAACGTGGAAAGCTTACATTCCTTCTTGGGGTCAGACCAGATGACTGACTGACAAGTTTGTGAGGCCTTAAAAAGTCCCGATCCTATCGGACAATAAGTGGGTTTGTGATGAAACTGCAGATCGTGAAAAATTACTTCTAATTCTGTTTTGTTCAAATACTATTTCCGTCTCGTCTTCCGAGTTTATTAGTAACATTCTAATTAGCAAAAAATAAGTTTAAAGTGGATGTCGCAAACCCGTCTGGAGGTCTCAGTGACAGGCTCAATGTTTATAACTAGAGAACAAAAAAGGGACAGATGGCTTGTGACTCGAGGTTAAATAATTTATCATTTGGATATGTGCGCATAACGCGGACACAAGACAAAAGGAAGTCAATTAATTAGACTACAGTTGGAAGGCTAAGTCATAAAATCTCAACCAAAATTCCGAAGTGCGTTTTCGTTTCAAAAAGAATAATTAAGTAGAATTAAATAACTTATCATAATGCAGTATAATTCTATGATAGTTCAGTTGCCTCGAAATGTCGGTTGTTGAAGGAACTTCTTCCTGGAGGCATGAAAAAACTATACTCTGCCAAAAATGACTACTATGTGGCTTACATTTTTCTCATTGATTTTCGATGTCCCTAAAGCTTCAATTAAATTTCCTGGAAAGCATGCAGAACAATATTCATTCCTTAAAACTTCGGAAGGAAATTACATTTGTATTCAATGGTATGCTCGAAAGAAGTTTATAATTGGATTTCAAAAAAGGTTTATAACTGGGAGATATTTAATACCATGAACTGGCCGTTCATAAAACGTAATGTCGCTGCATTTGCCAATGTGGCTTTAGAGTTAACTATATAGCTCAATTTCACTGCTAAATGTTAACGAACCATACAGTCCTGTCTTAATGTTTTAGGATAATATAGGGTTTCCATACGCGGAAAATATACGCCGTGTATTTTTAAACCCTGAATGCAAGTGTAACGGCAGGTTAGGGTTCAAAATTACCCGAGAATTGAAAACGTTTTTGAAAACATAATGATACGCTTATTTTGAGTATAGAATTGAAAGAAGTTGTAATTTCCTTCTAAATGAGCAAAAGAATTAACATTTCAATACACATTTTCCATGAAATATAATTGAATCTATAAGGGCATCGAACATCATTGAGAAAAATGCAAGCCATATAAGTAGTAATTTTTCACAGAGTAAAGACTTTGCCTATTGCCAGAAAGAAATTCCCTTGAAAACCGACATCCTGCGGCAACTGAATTATTATAGAATTATGTTGCAAGATAAGTAGCTATCGAATACGTCTCAATTAATTTTTTCGTAACGAAAACAGGTTTTGGAAGTTCGGTTGAAGCTTCATGAGTTAGACAACCTACTGTATGTTAGATATTAGAATGCCTCCGATACGCCAAATCAAGCTGTGGTTAGGGACGAGCGCGTTATTTAACCGGACTGCTGAACACCAACCTACCGTAACCTTTAATACATACATCTGGGAAACAAACGCCTTATGACCCCTGTATCCCAAAAGCCCTAGGCCAACAGTCTCACCTTTTATTTCACCAGACGATGGGTTTATGTGACCCACATAAAATTCCTGTTATAGAATTGATATATCCGAAAAACCTTTCATTTTTTAAATTTTATTTGTCATCTAAATTCCTAAAATGACAAATTCAGCCCCCAAATCTTAATTGCTCCTTTGACCAAAACAAATCCTGCCGAAAGTGAAGTGATTTTCAAGCTTAATTTTACTCTTTTTAAACTTACCACAGAGGCTAATACTCTGGGCACCCTTCATGGGAGCGCCAAATCTGTTTCTGCTTCACTGGGGCATGCGATTTGATCTAACAGAGAAGCTTTCGGGACAAGGCTAACCTAACTGATCTGCCTTAGGTGCTACCTAGTTCGGCGTTTGTATGATAACATCTCCAGCATGTAGCAGCTGCGGACAGCGAAGAACATTTGTAACCGTCTTTACGTAATTGGTATTACTGGTCAAACAGAGCAGTTTGGGAGGCTACAGTAGAACTGGCCGGCTGATAGCTTGCTTCGCATTTTGGTGGCTGTTCAAACGTCAAAAACCATACAGCACGTTGTCTACATGCACACAGAGTAGTCAGTTATCGCCCGCGGAATATATCCTGGATTTAAAATCTAGGGTAGTCCTGATACGGAGTGCGGATTCGCCTTCTGAAGCAGAGAAAACAGGATAGCAGTGAAATCATTCGTGTGCGGCTTTCCAGACTGGGTCGTCTCTTGGTTCGACAATTTCCTTATCTCCCGTACTCAATTTGTCCAATCCGGTAAACGAAAATCTACGGTGCTTCACAATGATTGTGGAGTTCTCCAGCATTCTATCTTGCCCCCTATGCTCGCCTCTCTCTTAATTGATGGTCAAATTTCCCTAAACAACTATGTGTTTATTAGGCATGCTCACGAGGTGGCTATTGGTCACCCCCTCACAAATCAGAATTATCTCCAGTCTCTGAAGAATGGCCTTAACCATGTCTTAGTATGGTCGCAGGGAAATGGCCTCCTAATGAACAATCGAAAATCAGTTCAGTGTCTTTTCTGACTGCGGCCTTCTCCGAGTTCTGGATTCTTAGACATTCTTCCCGACGTAGTATCCCTTTTATTTACTTTAGGGTAACGTTGCCCTTACATCTCTAGTGTTCCCACCATATAAAGAGCCTTTTAACTAAAATGCGGAAACCTTTCATACCACACACTTCAATCCTTAATCTGGCGTATTATAGTTGTCTGCATTCTTTCTCTCATTCCTTATTGTTCACCCGTCATGTTTCCTGTTTCGTTCAAAAAGAATACGTTAGTTTTCAAACGATATTTTTAAATGATCTCTTCTACTGCTGGTGTTTGGGATGTCTTTTTAGTCGACATTATCACGCAATGACATCTCAAAATTATCGAACAATTTACTGATCAAATGTCGGATGACATTTTTCATCCCCTATATTCTGAGCTTATCTCTGCGGGAAGTCCTCCCCCCTTTCGTAGAGGCTTTCGACATAACGCTTGCCTTTCATCGGCATACTAACAGCCTTCACTACCATTCTTTGCACGTTATATAACGTGGGAAAAGACTGGAATACAGAAACTAAGACTCCAATCGTCCCCGTTATAGTTCTTTCTTTCTATGTAAATCTTCTTGACTCTTAAGTAATTTGTTAACTTATATTATGTCGACGGTGAATGGACCCCTTTTTGCTGAAAACTTTGCATATATACTTTCAAAATAGAACTAATTTCTTTATGTTTCTCTCCTATCTGAGAATGCAAATTTTCGAGGCACATAAGCACTGTATTAACGCTTACTGTATTATTCCTACTAAGCAGATTCAAGGCTTTCCCAGGCCAATTAAACTCAGCCACTTTTCAAACGACCTGTTGTCAAGTGATTCGATTCCAGTGGCAATACTGACAACGCTAAAATTGGAGGAAGATAACAAATGCAATTCATAAAACAGTCAAATACTCTTTTGAAGGTGTCTTTATAAGATAAGTAGAGATAAACTGATGGTACTACTTGTGGCAACAACGGTACGGTAGCTGGGCTTGTTCCTGAAACATCAACCAAAATTAGGAATTGCGTTACTGAGTAGAAGAAATTTCCTAAGTGGTGTCGTGACAGGGCTCATCATGCGACATAAGGACAAGATATTTTGACAAGGTCGCAGTATGCGACCGCACTAAGGGAACGAAAATCAAGTCATCGTCGCATATTGACTCCTCGCTTTTCTATAAAAAACGCTTCTGCGCTATCGTAATTAAAAAGATCTTATCTACTTTAATTGCAAAAAACACTGGAAGAATTCCAAAAAATGCTGCAATTTTGCTTGCACTGTTGGATATCTTGACACCGTCATAGTCGATTCAGGATTGGTTTCCTGGCACGTGGTCTCTTTTACAAGTAGTTGTGAAGAGGTCTAGCGTGTAGATGTCACCCTAACATTTGTCTAAATTTTCACTTCCTAAAGCGCTCTGATTTCTATCGTTTAGCCCTAGCAAAAAATTATTGTTAGACGGTGGCTTTGTTTTATTTTCCTGGGTGGAGTCGCATACTTGGTCCTTGCCGATATTTTAGCCAGGCCAGCAAGTTTTTCGTCCGTTTGCAAAACTTCGTTCGATAAAAGTGACCACTTATATGGTTTATATTTCCCCGTTAATTTTCGGTACCCCTATAAATTCAATTAAATTTATTAGGAAGCCTGCAAAACGCATCCTCTCCTGTAGCCGTTTCGTTATTTTCAAATGCCGCGTTTAATGAATGTGCGTGTTTAGGTTTTAAAAAATCTTCACAATTAACAAATAATCTAAAACGCGACTGATAATTGCATTTACGTTTAGAGTCTTCAAACAACAAGCTGCTCATTTACCATTTGGTAGGACTTACACATTTGCTCCGGCATTTAGAAGATGTCATATAGGGCTCACAAAATTATGCATTGAAAATGGAACCCGTCTTATACTTTATGAGTAGCATAAAAAATAGGCGGATACGATGCAGTGTGAATAGATATTTCATTGTCTTAAGAATATTATAATAACAACCGTTTTGTAGATGAAAACATGTCCTCGATTTAAGTGCAGGTTTACAAGAAGAGGAAGTGCTCTCTAAACCGAGCATAGTACATAATATTTTCATGTATGTTTTTTATGAAGTATATTTGAAGTTATAAAGACATCAGAGTTTAATAAAAAAGTCTTACTGCCACAGCGATCTTTTCATGCACAGTAAAATTTTACAGGCTGCTGAAAACATGTGTTTTAAGACTGACATCTTGGCATGACTAAAATATATTGAGACTATGCGTACGGTGGTCAGCATCACAACCCAACCTAAGCAGTTCTTACTAGTCAAAAATACATTATAAAATTTCGGTTACGATTTTTACGAAATATGCTGAGTATTATGCCCGGTAGGCGATTGCAAAAATAACTACGTTGACGAATTGCAGGAAGTAATTGAGTATCCCATGGGCATTCGATCAGGGATGGAGGATTGCCGTTGAGTCGAGCATTTATTTTCGCAAGTTTTGAAGTTCATCGTCAGAAAGGACAGCAGTGACACACATGCGGCAATAGAAGAGTTTTTCAGCCAGCCAGTTATCAGCGCCGTATGTTTGCAGTTGAAAGCTAGGGGCTGCGGATAAAAGCACAGGATCGGCGTGCGGTTGATCAAATGTCTGTCGTACGCCTAGGCATCAATTTACTTCCATGCCGCGACTCCGAACACACGACTAGCTTCTAGGTCATTGATAACAGGTTCTGAAATCAGGCCGCAAAGTTGTGCAGTTAGTTTACGTTCGGAAACCTGTGGTCTGAGATATCGTCCATAACCATAAGGAGATTTTAGTTCTGGGTGAGGATTTACTTCGCCAGACGTCTTCCAGTCGCTCAACTGGTTCTTCAGATAACCATTTCGCATAAATTCGTTACGGACTTATCGGGCCTCGCATCATTTTTGTACTGGAGTCTTAATCTCTCGGATGACCGTTCATAAGCAGTTTTGCTTGTAAACAATGGAATGATTGGTGTGACGCCGGAAATATTGCGTGTTATTCGACATCCTGCAAACTGTTTTTTTTTTAATTGCGCCTTTAGACGTTTGCCAAATGAGCAAATCAAAGAAGTCCAGATGTTACATTTTCTTTCTTCCCTCACAACGCCTACATCTGGAACGGTTAATTTAATCATTTTCCGAAAATTCTGCAGCATGCTCCTCCGAACGATGACAATACGTGCCGTCTAACTGTCGACGCTAAAAAAGCACTTTGTATCTCTCTTGTTAATTACAGTTATGCAGAACTGAGTTGGAACCGCATATTTAAAAGGTGTCTTTTTGAAGAAGAGGAAGAGGAAGAAGAACAAGAAGATAGGCTCTCCGGAACAGGTTCATTTAAATGCCGACGTTTCAAAGAGCTGGGTCGGTTCTCCAACGTCAAAGCGTAAAATAGGCTTAATCTATCAGAAATTTAATTTAAAGTGGCATGTTGTGTTGGTCGGCATCATGCTGATTGATTTTTCTCTCCTCTAGTCACCTCGAACTCTCGAGAGATGCTTGACGGGCGTTTTGCCTGTGCGGTTTGTGAGTCACCACTCCGTCGAGGGGAGCTGTTCGCAACTTTGTCGGGCGGTCGGTCTGGTGGTTCTTGTTCTTCCTCACCGAATAAACTCAGCGTCAGGCTATCTCCGTACGTCAATCTTAAGTCTGCTATGGTTGTTTGGTCCTGAGCCTTACGAATGTGATGATTTAGGACATTGTAATTTGCAGGAAGGTCCAGCTACCTGTTGGTAAAGTGAGCATCGAAGAAGACGTAATTTTTTACCGAATGAGCAAAAGAATAAATATTTTATGCATGTTTTCCATAAAATATAATTCAACTTTTAGGGACATCGAAAATCCATGAGAAAAATGCATGCTACTAAAGTAGTCATTTTTAAAGAGTGTAGCTTTTGCGTGCGGCCGGAACGAAGTAAATTCGACAGCCGGCATCCTGAGGTAACTGAAATATTATAGAATTATTTTGCAGGTTGACTAATTCGCAGCCCTAATTAATTAATCTTTTCGGAACGAAAACTCATTTGCGGAATTTCGGTTGACATTTCATGATGTAGCCCTCCTACTGTTCTATATCTCGATGGCGGCTGACTTCTTACAAACAATAATTATTCGCGCTCGAAATCAGCAGAATTGTCAGGTGATGGCAGCGAGCAGTTTTGCACCAGAAGTGCAACGCCCTCTGGCGCTCTCTCCAAAATCATTTAAATGGCAAACTTGCTAGTGAAAATGCACGGCTTCACAAAGCCCTCATTCCTCCCGCTTCTAACTTAATTTCGCCTCCCCTTTCGGATTCGATGCAACAGATTTCGAAACTGGCTCGTTATTAAACTTCAAAACCAGACAACCTGCCGTTCATCCCTCAGCTCATCATAGTCATCTAACCGAGATGTCCAGTTTAGTTTTTTATCTCCGCCCATCGCAGGTATCACCTGCTGCTATCGCACTTCTTTTGGTGTCAAGACCCGTTGCTTCTTTTCCTCTGCTCATTGGTCCCCTAACGTGGCCAACGGATGAAACGGTTTGACTCAATAACCACGGCGATCAATCTCCATGGCAGCCTTCCCAACCAGAATTACAGAGGTTCTTCACCGATACCTGCTCACATCTCAGTGATAGAGGCGAGCAAACGAATTCCAGGTCGCAGTTCAGAAGACGAAGATGCGATCACTGGAAGAAGAAATTTATTGGCCTGATGTTTCGGATTCTCACTCGAATCCATCATCACAGACAGTCGCAGATAAAAGTGATGGTGGCACAAGGCGTGCAGTATTTATAGCACGTGGGACCATATGCGCGCTGTAACTAACAGCTCTCGCAATCACCGCTGCGGTCGTAATTGATGCTGTGATGGCTTGTTAGTCCGAGTCCGAGTCGTTAATTGCCGGGATTTCGTCATCCGTGCTGGATGCTGGCGTGACGATTGGTCAGCAAATTGGCTCACTGCCACTGGGATAACTGCTTGCCTGCGCCCTCCCCACATGACTGATTCCCCTGCCTAGGAAAAATCTCAGCACGGAATATTGTACCGGGAGGTCATCATGCTTGATGATGGATTGCGGGTCTCAAAACCAGGACTCAAGCAGCACGCGGCCGACACTGTTGTCACCCCTTGGGTGGATTTCGACATCTTGAAATTTGAAAATATGGCCGGGTCCCGTCGAGTGTGCCGCCACTAGAGATCTAATGTCTCCCCGCCGCACTGCTGCTGCGTGCCCGGCAAATCGCGTACGGAGTAATCTCCTAGTTTCTCCGACATACAGTAAATGTGCTAACTCATGAGATGTTAACCAAAATTTCGAAATGCGTTCTCGTTTCGAAAAGATAAATTAAGTAATGTTGTAAAACTAATCATGATGCAGCATAAAGCTTTAGTGATACAGTTACCTCCGGGTGTCTGCTTTCGAAAGAACTTATTTTCGGCTGTATACAAGGTCTGTACCCTGCAAAAAATGACTACTTAATTAATATGCAATTTTCTCATTGATTTTCGATGCCCTTGAAAATTCCATTATATTTCATGGAAAAATGCATAACAATATTCATTCTTTTACTTATCCGGTAGAAAATCACGTTTTCTTCTAATGTCATACTCAAAAGAAGAGTATAGTTCGGTTTTAAAAAACTTTTCTTATTCCCGAATAATTTTGAACCCGACCTGCTGTAACACTTCCATTTAGGGTTTGAAAACTACAAGCTGTATATTTTCCGTGTACAAAAAACCACGCATTTGTCTACGGTGTTAAGAGGAGACAATATGAGGTTCATAAAAGAAGGTGATGGATTTGAACAATATTGTTAACTTTACAATCCACATTCGTAAATGCAGATGCATGACTTTTCATGAACTGCCATTTAACTCTTTTAAAAATTCTCACAATTGGAAACTTTTTGGAAAACGAAAAAAACTGTTTTTTTTTAGTATGAAATTGAAAGAAGACCTGATTTTCTACCAAATAAGTAAAAGAATGAATATTTTCACGCATGTTGTTCATGAAATATAATTGAATTTTCAAGGGCATCGAAAATCAATGAGAAAATTGCATGCTACTTAAGTAGTCATTTTTTGCAGAGTATAGATCTTGCATGCAGCCGAAAATAAGTTCTTTCGAAAGCCGACACCCGGAGGTAACTGTATGAGTATAGCTTTATGCTGCATCATGATCAGTTTTACAACACTACTTAATTTATCTTTTCCAAACGAGAACGCATTTCGAAATTTTGGTTGACATTTCATGAGTTATCACATCTATTATTGTTGCCTTGTCCGCAAACGCACAAGATCCGGTAAACGACTCCAGACGTTTTCTGCCGTGGCAGTTGGTCTTTCGGCCTCATGACTGGACGCTACATGTTTGCTTCCAGCCTTCCAGCAGAAGCTGGTCGCCGGTACTCCAAATCCGGCCTTTTCATTCTGCCACCTTTTGGTCCCTGCTCCCTTTTCTAAGGCAGCGGCCTCCGAGGCCTTTTTTATGATCCCTTGTCATTGCTTACGCCGTCTATGCCATAATTAGTGCAGATGTCCATACACCTTTTGGTCTTCTGATCGACTGCTGAATGGTCAGTAGCGGCCCTACGCAGGGTGCCGCTCTCCCGGCACCGGACATATCCCTGTCTGGCTGCCAACACACTCTAGTCCCTTCTCCAGTTATTCTGTTTAAAATATGTTATTCTCGAAAATGGCGTCCAAATCTTTATCTTCCCCTCCGCAACCGGGTCGTAGCTGTTAGGGTTTCACTATGACTTAAATCGTTGCGAAAAGTCCCTTGTGAGGCCGACCGGCCAAATTTACAGACCTTCATTGACCCAAAATCGAGACCTCCATTGCACCACAGGATGTCGTTATTTATATTTAAACTATCAGCCTTCCACACCTGACCGTCACCAGGGACATGTTTGAACAAATGCTCCAGACGGGCATCGTCCGACAATTAGAGAGTTTATGCAACTCGCCCTTGTAATTGGTTCCCAAGGTCACCAACGGGGACTACGGGACCCCGAAATCGTCAGCCTATTGATTGTTCATTCGACTTTACCTCCAGGACTCCTCGCGTTCCTTATATCCCAATAACACCTTCTATAATACAGACCAAAACCGGGTATTTCATTAGATTCCTATAATCATAAATGACATTCTGAAGAGGGCGGACACCAGCGCCATTGTACTTTTCGAGTTCTTTAGCATGTCGTTTGGAATCAGCAGTGCCTCCCGGACACCCCAGACAGCTTTACCGTCTGCCAGAGGTCAACATCTACAGTAGCGACTTCTTGGTGGCCAGCAGTACCGCTGAAAAACACATACGACAACCATCAACCCTTATTAATTAATTCCGGCTAAAAGTCGCTGCAAACTGACGAACCTAGTTCTACTGTATACAGCGCCTCCAATGATACAATCTGCGAGATTTCTCAACGCAACCGCGCAGACCAAACCTACCCCTTGCTTTCCCGTCCAGAAAGTTGTCTTCCAACAAATCACGCCAATTCATGTTTGAACAGCGGCTTCCTGCACCACTCACAGCGACTAGCAACAGCGCTTGGCTCTCAGCGTTGTAAACATCTGCTGCGGTCAATTTACTGAGCTGCCCCTGCGCTCCCTGTTGCAGTATATACTGCTGCCAACTCTGCCTCCCCGACAGTGAACTTTATACACTTGATGATGTCAAACTAACGTGCCTCGACTACAGGTCTAATCGCAATTTCGATAATCCACTCCTTGAAAAGGCAAATGTTTCTACCACCAAATATTTGTTTCCCACGTCAAAATTCATCTCTTTTTTAAAAGAATTTCCCACCTGTCCTCCGACTTTAGGTCTCTGCGGAATGCATCTCTTTTTTTTTTGTAGATAGCATGCGGGCATTTGAGTCCTTCATTGTTCTCGACCGTCTGCACACTGTTTTTGGATAACCTTTTGTGGAAATATGAATGCGATTGTTGTTTGTTGCAAAAAGTACATTAGGAATGCGCTGAAGCTTTTACAATTGAACTCTAAAGTTGTACATGTGCCACTTAATTTAGCGGAGTTATAAACTGCAAAACATATCTAGACAGAGACAGAGGAGGCTACTGAATGGCCGCCTCCAACTTGTTAACTATCATCAGCTACCCACAGCCTAACCCCGATCATCATTCTTTCTGTCCAAGTTCCGTCAGCTGTAAGCTGGAATGCTGATAGTCACACGGCAATGGAGTAGTCGCTTAGCACATTATTATTCAAAGCTCAGACATTCCCAATACGGAATAAATCTAAGGCTCGTAAAAATAGATGATGTTCCATTAAATTTTTCTAAAAAGTATGACTTACTTGTTACACGCTTGTATACCATATAATTATTTCGAATAATATCATGAAATGCAGACCGCAATTCTGAAATTCATTTTCGAGTAAAGGGGCTACTGAAGTTATGGTTGTAATATTGATTATCATGCATCATAATCTCAGGATTTTTTAGTTACGACAAAGTGTTAATATATTGATATACCTCTACTCGGTTACCTGCAAAACCAATTCGGTTAGAAATGGCTACTTGCAGTGCGTTACCTAACAGATGAATTTTGTCGAAATTTGCGACTGATTGATAATCGCTCGCAAAATGACATTAATGCATAAACCTTGCACCTGTGATAATGAAGCGGAAATCTATGAAAATTACAAAGATAAATGACATATTAGAAGTCATATAAAAATCTGAAGAAATTCCATTTGTCCCGAAATGTTAAAAATCTGAAAATATCCTAAATGTGGTCCATTTAGTAGATTTTAGATTTCGATATGCAAAAAGCTAGTTGATGTAAGAACCTAGGAAATGTGAGAGAATATGTAAAATTATATTAAACAGGAGACTTTAGCGAATTTTACACGTTGATATCCTTGGAAAAATATTGTGATCCAGGGAATTGCTCTTTACTTCAGTCCAGCTCAGTTTATTTTAGGGCAATATAGGTGTTGAACCTTTGAACTCCCCATTTGTTAGAAGGAAGCAAACTCTATCAACAATTTGAAAATCGAAAAATCCAACATCTACAAAGTCTCTTCAGATTGGCAATGTTTACGAAGCCAACAGATAAAAGAACCGTTCCAAGAGTTAAAAGCATTATCGTTATTAAATTTGATGTACAGTAGTCTGTCTATAGATAGTTTGTGCTGTCTCAGCTTCTGAGGGGGACGAATTAAATGCCAACACACATTCAATAGACATAGACAGCAATAAAAAAACAAACATTAATGAAATACAGACAGTAATATAACAATATTAATAAACTGTTTGAACGAAATGCCAGACGTCGTTGGACCAAGACCGGAGCCTCGTGGAACACCGCTTTCAACCGCTACCTCCTCCGACTGCCTGTCACTGACGTGGAAGATTTGAGAGCGACCGATCAAGAAACGTAGTATCCACCCGAGGAGATTACCCCTTATGCCTGTGTGGCTTAATTTGTACTGGAGACGCTGATGTGGTATACTGTCGAATGCTTTCTTAAAGTCGACGTAGACTGCGTGCACTGCATTACTAACATAAAGGTGACAGCAAAGGCAATGTTAAGTTGTTTAGAAACACCAACTTTTTTCGAAAAGGCCGCAACTTCCGTTTATGTCAGAAATGGTTGTAATTTAGTATCCTTCTGTTTCCAATGCAAAGAATTTGTCCATGCAAAAATGCTGTAAAAATATCACAGTTTAAATAGAACAATGTCTGAAAATAGTCTTTTGGCGAGGTTTACATCTTAAGATTCCCCAAGAATTTGTGAAATTTCAAATATGACGTTTTACTTACTCTCTCATCCAAAATACTGATTGCAAAACGATTTCCTGAATATTCCTTGTATTTTTGGCGCTTTTGCATTGGCTACGATACGTTTCAATAGAGAGAACTGGAGTTTTTTGGGTGTCGCCGATAAAGACGTCATCAGGACAAAGTTTCTATAGGGTTACATGTTACCTAGGCGGCCAGTGAGTAACAAATTTAAGTAATTTTGGCAGATAACATCATAAACATCATATTATGGTATGCATATGAAGAAAATTTTTGTACGTCAAAAAATGTGCGCCTTTCCTTTGTCCCTAATTATGTTTTTTCATAGCAGCACTGAAATATCGCTGAATACCTCATGATTTGCAGTGTTTTTATTCAATTGCCCACACAGACATGCTTCTCACCAAAATCACAATGCCAAAATCTAGAGGTTACGGTTTTTCAGTTAATTTATATAGATATGGTGATGACACGCGGTTTGCCGTTAAAAGGACAAAATGCGAGCGCTCCACAGCACTATGGACTCAACAATTCCGAGGATAACATTCACACTCGAAAAGGAAGGATCCCTTTTCTGGATGTTCTGGTACAGCCTAAGACCGACTGAACACTATGTGCTTCGGTCTACCGATAAGAAACTTATGCGGAAATCGTTCTCCCTTATGAGAGAAATCAGCCGGTCTCTCACGAACGGAGTGCTGTGCACAAACCGCATAATCGTGCAAAAACAAATGGTTTTTATGAAGAAGGCTGTCGAGTTGAATCAAATATTTTGTGTGAATTGTTTTCTCAGAATGAATAAATCAGAGATTCTGTAAGTCGATGTACGAGGCAGAAAGAGTCAACGAGAAAGGAGCCAGGTACTCCAAATTAGATGCCCAAAACAAAAATGTGGCAAACACTTTCTTACATTAAAAGAGTCGAAACGCATTGAAAGACACCGAAGAAAGCGCCAAATTCAGGTGGCGCACGGACCAACGACTACCTTGTGTACCTAGATCATGCACCCAAAGGATAAAATTAATTATTTTAAGAAAAAAAGTCGTTTACAAGATTTCTTGTGATGCATGCGATGTCGTTTATTGTGGCAAGACTGGAAAATGCGCCCCTACACCATGTAAGAACATCAATTGTCCGTGAAGAGAGGGGGCCACTTGTCTCAAGTTGCCATGCACACCGGGCACACTTTCTGTTGAGAGATAACCCCCATTGTCGCTGTGTGCCCGTAAAAATAAACCCAGAGTTCCTCGGAACCATGCACTCTGACGAATCATGCATCAAACTGACACATCGAGAAAGGTGGTGTGTACAGAAATTCTAAGGGGAAATAGATGAAGGAGAAATGGACCAACAAAAACGACGGCCGCTTACTGGTAGGAACGCCAAGCGATTTTCAATTATTTAGGTGCACTTAAGATGTTAATTGTGTCGACGCAATTGGTCTCTGTCTGTGTTTGACGACAATCTGGGGAACCGGGGTCAAACAATTGCACAATAAACGTACATTTTCCAGCCGACATATTTAACTTCGAACTCCAAAACAATTTCGGGTTGTGAGAATGAAGAATGGTCTAAGTGCGTTACTACTTGTTTAGGGATAGGAACTCGCCCAGATTTGCTTATCTGACTTTTAAAAATCAGCAAAACCCTCGGTTTTTCGAGAACAACTCGTGCGTTTGAAACAAGATTCTCACGGTTAGCATTAGACGTAAAATCGATTTTTGAAGTGCGGCAAGATGGGTTGTATAGGACCCTTTAAAATAAATTATTCCCTTTCCAATGGTGAAACACGCTGAAGTGCGCCACCGAAGGCAAGGACTTGTGATAACATAAAAAATTGTCCGAATATACCGCAACGTATTCAAATTTATGAATATTCTGTTGGATAAAATTACTAATGCACGTTTTGAGCACAAAAGGACATTGAATTTAAGGCGCTTTGCGAGCGAACAAAATATGCAACGTTTAAGACGTTTGAAAAATCTCATTCCGGATTTAATCATCAGGTTTCGCAAGAAGGTTCACGCACTGCACGTAGTATGATTTTCTCCTATTGATTATTGACATTTCTGTAAATTTAAACATATCGTTCGAAATCTGCAAATAAATATTTTCTTTGTCTAATTCGGCAGCAATCCAGATATTTTTTCCAGTTGTTTATTCGACGGTTTCAAAAGTTTGCAATTATAACGCTTTGCAAGGCCGTGAACCGTCCACGCTTTCCGCATCCTGCCTGTTTGTCTCTTTCTTCTCATGAAATAGACAACGTAACCTACACAAACTGCAAACTTTTATGATTTCCATATGATGTCTCTCCAACGCCAGAGGAGCGTTTGTGATCTTCCAAACATTGAAAGAACACAGCTTCTAGACTGTGAAATCCCAATGCAACTATAATGAATGATCTGGCTTAAAGGTGGCAGGAAAAGAAAACTTTTAGAAATTAACTTCTACCCTATTTGTAGGAGTACATTCAGAAACTGAAGTCCTGGTGTATCTAAAATATCACGAGATTGCGCTGCAAGATAATCAATATTAAGACCCACTACTTGACTTATCTTCCTTCAATCTAAAACGCATGTAAGCATTTCGGCTAACATTTTGTGTGATCATTCACTAATTCTATATGCATTCGACCATTTCAAAATGTTATAGCTTTGATGCATTATGGCTAACTTCATCGTGTGTTTGCAATGATCAAATGGTCTAAAATATATAGTGACTTTGCTCAAAAACGCATCACCTTTTGCCTTTCAACGGAAATTTCGACAAAGACTTGTCATATTGTAGTGCAATCGTCAAAGCATTCCATACAATTATATATACTATTCCAAAAACATAAAGGTCCACCTATTTAACATTCAAACGTCCGTAGCGGCATCAGAAAACCCACAAACCAGACAACGATGAGGACCCCTGAGGAGAGAAAAAGTATAATCAAAATAGTTGCCATGTCAATGTTTCCCTCACTTCTCAGCTTTATTTTTGCTGCGGATCCAATGCACTTGTCTGTCATTTGTTTAAAGTAACTTTATAGTTATCGAAAACACGTACTCATTTAGAACAAGTAGCGTTTTTTTAGTGAAATGAACCTGTCATTAGTTCCTGACGTTTACGTAGCTGATATAATCCCATGAGGTCTCCAAATAATTAGACGGAAGCCATAGGTTAGATTATCAGCCTGCATTTTAGCGCACTGTGTTCGACTTTAAATAGCCTAACAATACAAAGCCCATAGTAAGCTTGCTTCGGCTACCCAATTTAAGAAAGTTAGTTTAAACAACAAACCCTCAATACATTATTTCCCTTTTCCCTAACCCCTGCTATCTGCTAAACTGGATGAGAATGTTCGGCAATTGAAGAATATGTCTAGGGTCCATAATTTTAAACTAATTTTAGGGAGATGTACGATGACATTGCGTGTAGCCAAGACAAATGAAAAGAAGAAGACGGTAAGGTGATCGCTTGGATCAGTTGTTTGTTTATCCGACGTTTCGAACTCGCACGTCAGCCCATCGTCAAACTCATTTCTGTTGATATCGATTTTCATTCGCGCTACTGACAGATCGAGGTATCGATCAAATGAGTCCTCAATCGAGTGACACGCACTCTGCTGCAGGCGCGCAACTCGATCGTCCGATGTCCTCACACATTCGAATTCAAGGCCGTGTCCGGGCGAGGGGGAGTGGACAGCTCCTAAGGAGACTTTATCTTTCTGCCTCACAACCATCAAATGCTCGTGAAGTTTTGTGTGAATTTGTGCAAAGTCACACTGATGTGCGCTTCAATTCGTTACCTATATTATGCAGTGACGGGCTGCAGTTAGAAAGCCGTCACGAAATTTATTGGCACGAACAGTTCCTGCTGTACATGCCTGTTTTTAATTCATGTGTGGGGAAATGTGCTTCACATTCACCGACCTACTTAAGTTGACCACAACTGCAGTCAATCGGGTAAATGGTTCCTCGATTCCTGATTGGTTGAAATTGTATTCTTAGTGCGCTCGAGCTGCCAGCGGACTGTTACAACCGCGACAACAATTCTAGATTCGCTCATCAATCCAGGGGATTTTCCTGACAAATCAGCTACATACAGCACTGAGCCCTAGTATAAAGGTTTCGGCAGCCTCTTCAGTTTTCTTTTCCGAGCCTTTCGCCTGCATATTTCGACAAAATTTCCAGGGTATCCATTGTCTGTGAATAGTTTTCTCAAAAACTAGAGTTCTTGACGAGTTTTTAACGGCCGGCTGTGTGTGATGGATTTTTATACGACGGTAGAGTGTTCTTAAGTAGCTGCTTTTGTGCACAAAGTGGGGGTTACCAAGAAAATTAAGGAAACTAGAGATATGTCGTCTTGCACTTCTCCGTAGCCTTTTCTTTGAACCAGGACACTAAGGCACGAGAACTGGCTATATTTGTCTTCCTGGCTTCTTCTAACAAATGGGTCGGTGTATGTCCATTCCTGAGGGAATAGATACCCGAGCTTTAGCGACAGAGATTGGTCGGTTGCAGTTCGATGAAGTGTCTATAAACCATCTGGTAAACCCCAGTGATGAACCAGCTGCGCCAGGTTGATGAGCGTATTTTTTGTTTTCGGTTCCAACTTATGATCTAGGTTATAATGGACAAAATGAAGACGAAGAAGCCGGAAAAAGAGGTTTATTAATCTGCCCTCTAGGCATTGTCGTCTCTTCTCGGCTAGCATAAATATATTGGGCTCAGGCATCCCAAGAAATATAATTTGAAGGTAAATACGATTTTTGAGAAAAGGCGAAAACTTTATTGGGTAAATTTTCGACGTCGGTTCCCGGTGTTGTCGTCAGGGGAAAGAGGAAAAGAAGAAAACCAATCAATACAGACTGACGCACACGACGGCCTCTCACCGGCTGAAGCACCAAAAGAAGCTTAATTTCTCGGTACGTTTGAAATGTTAATTTTTCGCACATTACTTGATTTTGACGACGACACGGGGGACCGATGTGAAAAATATTTTTAATAAAGTTTTAATGTTTCCCCAGCCAACGTATTTGCCTTCAAATATATATATATATATTTGAAAATGAGTAAGATTCATTGGAAAGGAAATAAACTTTAATGAGTAAATTTTCGAGTCTGGTTTCCCAGCTCGTCGTCAGACTTTTGGGCAAGGTACAAAAACAGTTAACTATTTAACCGTGTCAAACAAGTGATTCCATGGTTGGCCGAAGCCTGCGCCAATGCGCGTCAACGATTTCGCCATCCCCTTGGCATTGGCTGCGCTCGCTTCCATTTGTCCTTGAGAAATTTGTATGTGGCATCTAGATCGATATGCCGATTGATGCATGCCTCGTCTGAGTGCCATGCCTCCAGGAATTCGCGGCCTTTCCTTATTGGGCAGGCTCCAACAATGCGGGTGTTCTCCCATGCAAATTTGTGTCCAGTGTCCTGAGTGTGTATAGCCACCTGGGATAAATTATCTCGTCTCCTCACCGCTAACTGATGCTCATGTATGCGGGTAGAGGCGGAATTCCCAGTTTGGCCACAATACACGGCATCACAACTGGAACATGGTATCTTGTAGACGACACCTTTCCTATCAAGATAGCCAACCCTGTCCTTAGGGTGTACAGGCTGTGTACGCAAGGTGGTTGTAGGTTTGTGTGCAACGTGTATCTGATGCTTTTTCAGTTGTCTTTCGACGAGTTTAGATACATTTTTGATGTATGGGAGGGTCCGCCAGGTGAAAGTTTTTGGTGCTTGGGTGGCCGCTGTTTTCGAAATACCTTTCTGTTTAAACTCATGTTTAATGCAATGATGCACAAAGTGGCGCGGGTAGCCGTTGTGGGAAAATAATTTGAAAAGGTATTTCACTTCTGCTTGATAACTTTCTTCATCAGAGCAGTGTTTTAGCTCGGTTTAGTAGGCTGTAGACAGTACTCCTCTTGTGAGAGTTGGGGTGGTTACTCTCAAAGTGTAGGATGACCTCGGAGTATGCTTCTTTGCGATAAACTGAAGTCTGAAGGGATCCATCAGTTTTTCGGCATACGAGGACATCTAGAAATGGGAGCTGTCCGTCAACCTCTGTTTCAAATGTGAACTGAATTCCTGGAAATGTGGAGTTAAGATTCGTGTGAAGTTGGTCTAACTGGTTTCTCTTGACAATGACAAATGTGTCACCAACATAGCGCAGCCATAGTTTTGGATTAATTTTTGGTAGGGCTATAGACTCCAGATTCTGCATTATGGCTTCTGCTAGAAAGCCAGATAAAGGCGAACCCACAGCTTGTACACCCTAAGGACAGGGTTGGCTATCTTGATAGGAAAGGTGTCGTCTACAAGATACCATGTTCCAGTTGTGATGCCGTGTATTGTGGCCAAACTGGGAATTCCGCCTCTACCCGCATACATGAGCATCAGTTAGCGGTGAGGAGACGAGATAATTTATCCCAGGTGGCTATACACACTCAGGACACTGGACACAAATTTGCATGGGAGAACACCCGCATTGTTGGAGCCTGCCCAATAAGGAAAGGCCGCGAATTCCTGGAGGCATGGCACTCAGACGAGGCATGCATCAATCGGCATATCGATCTAGATGCCACATACAAATTTCTCAAGGACAAATGGAAGCGAGCGCAGCCAATGCCAAGGGGATGGCGAAATCGTTGACGCGCATTGGCGCAGGCTTCGGCCAACCATGGAATCACTTGTTTGACACGGTTAAATAGTTAACTGTTTTTGTACCTTGCCCAAAAGTCTGACGACGAGCTGGGAAACCAGACTCGAAAATTTACTCATTAAAGTTTATTTCCTTCCCAAAGAATCTTACTTCTTTTCAATTAAATTTCTTGGGATGCCCGTTTTTTAGCACATACGCATGAATTTTGAGCACAATGTTTTGCTTAACGCTCGAAGATGGGAAAAATGTACAATTCGCGAAAGTCTGACGCGAGAGCAGTTAAGTTTCCTGCACCGTTGTCGTAACAACAAGATTCTTCCGAAGTCTGTGCGGATAAAGCCTGTGATAAAGTCAACCCAAGGCTATCAAATTGCGATCCGTTATGGTCAACAAATGCTTTGAGCATTTATAACTGACGCCCACCAGCGACTTCGTAAATTCACAGAACAGAAAGAACAACACAGGCAATTTTGCATTGACTGACTTCCTCCCCAGGTATTTGAAACCCTAAAGGAAACCATCACACATGTCTCGGAACTGGAGCGTCTTAAAAAGAAGAATGTTTTGGACAAAAATGGATGGCCATTTCTAGAAAATGTTACAATGACTCTTCATCCTCAAAAAAGTTATAAACTTATCATCACGAGTACTGGCGACAGCCGAAGAGAACGTGCTGAGCAAAGGAATGAAGTACAATCCATCTGACTCCAACTACTTGAACTTTCTTGCCAGCTTCGAATCCATTATAACTTCGGCAGGTCTTACAGAGGAAGAGCAATTTACAATCCGCAACAGTACGGTACAGGCCTTGAAGAACAGAAACAAGTTCTCAATTTGTCTGGCGATGAAAAGAAAGCACTAAATGCACTTAAAACTGATGAAAACTTCATCATTCTGGCCGCTGACAAAGGAGGCTCCACCACCATAATGAACAAGACGGATTACACAGAGACGATGATGACACTATTAAAAGACGAATCCACCTACGAACCCCTAGATGCTGACCCCACAAAATCGCAGAATTCATGCATCGAGAAAACACTAAAGCGCCTTACAGGAAAGAAATTAATCTCAGGAGTTCTGACTAAATCCTTAAAACAAGACGAACCCACAATTGCCAAAATATATGGACTTCCTAAATTTCACAAAGTAGGTATTCCACTGCGACCGATAGCCTCCTTAATCGGTGCACCAAACTACAAGATTTCTAAGTGGTTATTTCACAATCTGCATCCACTTACAAAGGACTCTGCGAACTTCACCGAAGATTCAAATGAGTTCCTAGACACATTAAAAGGAGTGAGTGTTGCTACCGACGAGATAATGGTTTCATTCGATGTAGTCTCCATCTTCACCTCGATTCCATTAGATTTAGCGAGACACTGCACCGAAGAACTCCTTCAGACCTACACTACTGATGTGCCTGCCGACGCTCTACTCCAACTACTTGATGTTTGTCTAGAAACCAACTTTTCTTTCGCCAAACAATGTTATCGGCAACTGAAAGGTGGTCTTATGGGTTCGCATATATCTGGCTTTCTAGCAGAAGCCATAATGCAGAATCTGGAGTCTATAGCCCTACCAAAAATTAATCCAAAACTATGGCTGCGCTATGTTGGTGACACATTTGTCATTGTCAAGAGAAACCAGTTAGACCAACTTCACACGAATCTTAACTCCACATTTCCAGGAATTCAGTTCACATTTGAAACAGAGGTTGACGGACAGCTCCCATTTCTAGATGTCCTCGTATGCCGAAAAACTGATGGATCCCTTCAGACTTCAGTTTATCGCAAAGAAGCATACTCCGAGGTCATCCTACACTTTGAGAGTAACCACCCCATATGAAAAATTGCCATCACTTTCAACATAGACACTGGTGAGACATGTTGTATAAATGGTTTTCTAGTAGTAGGAAAACTTAACATACCTAGGTCGATTCTTAATTCTTGTCTTAATATATGCGCGTGTGTGTTCACACACCCCTGAGATACATATGAATCTAGTTCACAGGAAGTGCATACTGGCCACTCCTGCAGCATGGATGTGATTTAATTTGTGAATGCCAGCATAGCAGGTGTGAAATTGCATTCGAGAACATGCACACTTCACCTAATTTCACCGCTTGATGCAGTCTATAGAGTGAGGTGGAAACCAGGACGTGTGTGGCACGCGTAGATGGGTTTTCGACCCTATCAACCACTACGCTCAGCCCTGCCACCGGTTGATCGACAGGCTCGGACAGACAACTGGTGCGTGTGCAAGGGGAAGGAAGAATGAAGCTGACACTGGGGAACCCTAAAAAAGGAGACACTTTCACGGGGACAAGAGCTTTATTAGCCTGTCGTTTCGGATTCCTACTCGAATCCATCATCAGAGACAAAGAAGCAGAAACAGGTGGTTGTTGCACAAGGGGCTGCGGTATTTATAGGATACAATAGCCCTGATACCACATACCTATGAACATTCACCCCTCCCCCCTTCATCCGGGATCGTGGCGCTTGGTGTGATCACTACTTGATAGCCGACATTCGAGTCGATAATTGCTGCAATTTCATCACGTATGTTGGATGTTGTCGTGATGATTGCTCGACCATCTAACGCACCGACCCCGGTGTTGGGAAAAGTGTTCACCTCGGCGCTCCCCGCATGGCTTGCTACTCAGCCTAGGCGAAGTTTCAGCACGGAGTATGGAGTCGGCAGATCGTTGCGCTTATTGATAGACTGGTGGCCAGTAAACCATGATTCCAGTAGCTCCCGGCTCACTCGGTTGTCACCTCTTGCGAGAATTTCGGCCTCATCGAATTTGAATATGTCGCTGGATCTCGTCGAATGAGCCGCAACTTGAGGGCTTGCGTCATTTCTCCGCACCGCTGCCGCGTGTTCGGCCATTCTCGTTCGCAGCTGTCTTCCGGTTTCCCCGATGTAGTTGCTTTGTCCGCAACTGCAGCAGATCCAAAAACATCTCCAGATGTTTCTAGCCGTGGCAGTGGATCTTTCGGATTCATGACCAGACGTCTGATGGTTGCCTCGGGTCTGTGTGCCATTCCAAACCCCAAGTGGTGCGAGAAGGCGACCGACAGCTTCCGAAACGTTCTTGACATACGGAAGTGCCCGCCAATATTTGGTGTCCGTGCGGTTAGGCCGTTCGTCCCTTTTGCGTATGCACTGGTCGACGAATTTGCGCGGGTAACCATTGGCTGCGAAGACCCTTCGGGGGTATTGTATTTCGGCAATTATGTCTTCCGGTTCACTGCAGTGCGTTTCGTCACGCCGATAGAGCGTCCTTACACAACTGCGTTTGTGGCTGATTGGGTGGTTACTGTTGAAGTTCAGTACTTCCATCGTATTTGTCGCTTTCCTGAACACATGGGTCTTTAGTTCACCACAATATTTGCGGCATACGAGGGCATCCTGGAAGGCCGGCTTGTTGTTCTTTTCCTCCTCCATAGTAAATTGAATATCCGGGAAGACGGCGTTGAGATATTCTTGGAATGTCACCATCTGATCCCGTTCGATGACGACTAAGGTATCATCCACATACCGGGCCCAGAATTTCGGTCTGTGATGTTGAAAGACCAGCGACTCTAACCGTTGCAGGACCGACTCGGCGATGAATCCCGAAATTGGCGTACCCATTGGTGTGTCCTTCACCTGTTCGTAGATTGTCCCGTCGAACGTGAAGTACGTCCTGAGACAGAGCTTCAGGATCTGAAGGATTTGGGCGTGTCCAAGACGGTTCTCCGTTTCATCGTATTTGCTTTGTAGTAGCAGCTTAATTGCCTCTATAGCCAGGTCCTGGGGAATAGAAGTAAAAAAGGATGTAACATCAAAAGATACCATGACCTCATTTGGATGGATGCTTACCCCTTTGAGTTTCTCCAGGAATTGTGCTGACGGAGAGACCGTGGTGTCTGACTCAGCGGTCAGGAACTGGAGACCTCGGAACAGCCACTTAGCTAGTCCGTACTTTGGAGTCCCTTTGAGCGACACGATGGGTCGGAGGGGAGCGCCGTCTTTGTGCACCTTAGGGAGGCCATAGAATCGGGCCAAAGCCGTATCTTGGGGTCTCGCCATGCGTCTTTCGGTCGGATTTATTGCACCTGAGTTCTCCAAGGCCAACAACGTAGCATTAATTTCGCGTGTCCGCGCCTTTAAAGGGTTCGTTGCACATGGGACATAGAACTGTCGGTCCTCCAGTAAACCTTGGGCTTTTTTAAGGTAGCCTGTCCTGTCCAGTACAACTGTGGCGCATCCTTTGTCCGCTGGCCTTTGTCGGCCTTGAGTTCTCTACGCGCATCACGTTCGACCTGGGAAAGCACTTCCCGCGGCTTGTGGGCCATCAGGAGAGACGATACTTGGTATCGGATGAGGTTCTTAGTCTCCTCCGTTGCCTCCGTCTGACAAAGGACTGATTCCACTGCTGCAATCATTTTAACAGGTTTGGCGTCAGCCGTGTTGATTGACAGGCTCGGACAGCCAAATGGTGCGTGTGCGAGGAGAAGGAAGAATCAAGCTGGCACTGGGAAATCCATCTGTGGGAGCTGTTTGTTTTTGCCAGACATTGTGACCGCAGCAACCTCCGGTTGTGTATACATTATCTTGTCGGCGGTGTTTGGTTCTGCAGGACCACTTAAGTGATACCACATGGGTAGATTTCCAAAAAAATTTTGTAGATGCGAAAACGCTGGCTTTAGGCAGAGGTGAAAGGGAATCGATTTCGAGTTCTGTTCTCGCACATCTCGTCGATACGAATCACCGACTCTATACCAAAGAAGCCTTTCAGGTTGTCTACCAGATATCAGCAAGCTTCTTCAAAGGCCTACGCCAACGGGTGCTATCTAAAGCCGAGGCATTGGCCATACAACCAGCCAATCCAGTGCTATGTTGTTGGAAGATGCTGACACAGGCGCTCTGTCTTCTGTGGCCAACTCCGACCCCAGACGACGATTGCACGTCGCCCCAAACTCCTGATGGAAGTGATGTGTGCTCAACGTACAAAGATTACTCGCCCTCTTGACCCAATGACCACGACATGCCGACCACGCCATAGCACGCCTCGGCAGACGAGTGGTGTGGGAAAGACGAATGCTAATAACCCCTGAATCATTTATAAACCTTGTAACTTCGCACATATTCAACTTCTATGTAACTGTTTTGGTCTGATGACGAGTTACCGAAAACAGATGTTTGCCAAATTGAGTTTTCAATTGAAACATGGGGAAATTTACTGAATTTAAATTTCACGTATTTGCATCTTTCTTATCATTTTAATCCAGCGAGTGACTGTGCCACGAGGGGGGGAGGTCTGCTTATACGCCGGCCCCGATTACTTCAGGTATCAGTTCACACGCGCTTCCCTCCGCTTGGTTCGAGCCCTGCTTGCCCTCTCTTCATTATCATAACTCAGCGGGTGGCCAAGAAGGCTTGCTAGTGGAATTGTTCCGACGGTGTAGAACGCCATGGGTTCCATTACAATGGTCACGCACTGCGATCTATCACGCGCTACCCTCAGTGGCCTTCCAGTAGTGGTTGCACATCCTCATATCCTCTTAATCCAGCGTATGGCTGTGTCTGGTGAGGATTGCATACAAGCAACCTTCACTTGCTTCCCTGCGCTTGCTTCGAACTCTTTTTGCGCTCGCCTTCCCCTCTTAATTCAAGCAGTGGTCAATTTAGGCATGTTAACTATATAGTATGATGGTATGCGGCTGCAGAACCAAAACCCGCCGTCTTTTGTCATCCGATCCCGGGTGGGTAAAGGGAGAGCCGGAGGATTATCTGACATGCGCATTACAGATAACAATTCCGCTGTGACTTCATCTGAAGAGTCTGTCGAGGAGGAGAAGCAGTCGCACCTTCTTATCTTCGTCTCTATGCATAACTTAAAAATTTAAGCGAACACATTGCATAAATTCTGCATGGCAACAAACGTGCTCTTAAATATCTTTACTTTTGATGCCTCCGCTTGTAGGTGCTATGTCCCCATTTTTTGGTTTTTATCGAATTACCTGCTGTACATCGTCCACAATTCCGTAGACGGCTGTTCAAAAGAAAAATGACCATTAAAATGTCCTTACACGAACACAATATATGCATCATTATCCGTTTCCATATGCAACGGCAAAATCTTGGCTTAACTGCAGAGGACCTTTTAAATCAACTAGAGACCAGGTGAGCGGCGATCGTTTACCTGTCACTTGTTATTGTAGGGTATGAAAAATATGACTGAGACGTGACCATGTCAGACAGCAATATGAGCGCGAGTGAGGTTACATTTTGAAATTTTACGCAACGAACTTGAAGATGGAAAGAGAAGAAGACGGCCTTCCTCTCTCCCTAGCTGCTTGGCGTCCCTTCGACCGAGTTAGCAGTGGCCAATTTTGCCTAGGTCATGCATAACATTCTCTCTAGGATTCACAGACCACAGCCGGTCTTATATTCGACAAGGCCGCGGGAAGGCTTCCTTTCTTCTTTTTTATTCTGCTGCCTACTAATGCAATTAGTGGTTTTGGTTGAGGACCGGGAGCTCACATGCGGGCAACGAGAAGAAAGGGTGCGCTAGCCTTGCTTAAAACTACAATTCATTCAAGTAAGTCCATCTCACTGATTTATTTCTAGTCTAATAAGGGCGCACAGACTGCTGTCAATAGTCTACCCATTTCTAGCCCATGTTTACCATTATGAGCTTTCAAACTCCTGCAGAAGTCCATCATCAAATATACAGTAGATGTGCTAACTAATGAAATTCCAACCAAAATTTCGAAATGTGTTCTCGTTTCGAAAAGATTAATTAAGTAGTGCTGCAAAGCTAATCATGATGCAGGATAAATCTATAATGATCCAGTTACCTTAGGGTGTCTTCTTTTGAACGAACTTATTTCCGGCTGCATCCAAAAGCCACACTCCATGAAAAATGATTTCTTAACCAGCATGCAATTTTCTGATTGATTTTCGATGCACTTGAAAATTCAATTATATTACATGGAAAACATGCATAAAAATATTCATCCTTTTACTTATTCGGTAGAAAATCACGTCTTCTTCCAATTTCATCCTCAAACGAAGAGTATAAATACGTTTTAAAAAGTTTCTTATTCTGCGATTTTTTAATGCCGTTAAATGGCCGTTCATGAAACGTCATGTATCTGCATTTACGAATGTGGGTTGTAATGTTAACAATATTGCTCAAATCCACTGCAAAATTTTATAAACCTTATGTAATCTCCTCTTAACACCGTAGAGAAATGCATGGTTTTCCGTACACGGAACATATACAGTCTGTAGCTTTGAAACCCTGAATGCAATTGTAACAGCAGGTCGGGTTCAAAATTATCCGGGAATTAGAAAAGTTCATTAAACCCTAATTATACTCTTTTTTTTGAGTAAGAAATTGGAAGAAGACGTGAAACAGTAAAAGAATAAACATTTTTATTCATGTTTTTTACGAAATATAATTGAATTTTCATGGGCATCGAAAATCAATGAGAAAATTGCATGCTACATAAGTAGTCTTTTTTTGTAGGGGATAGATCTTACATGCAGCCGAGTATAAGTTTTTTCGAAAGCCGACACCCGGAGGTAACTGAATCATTATATATTTATGCTGTATCATGATTAGGTTTACAGCACTACTTGATTCATCTTTTCGAAACGAGAACGCATTTCGAAATTTTGGTTGACATTTCTTGAGTTAGCATATCTACTGTAGTACCCCTAACAGAACGAGCACTAGTTGCAGAGCGCTCTTGCTAATCATCGACCGATGACGCAGAGCTGGAGATGACTGTGAACAACAGCAGACTGTTGCGGTGCTCGAACAGTCTTCTTATTTCCTAGGTTATACGAATTGAACACGAAATGTTGCCTCCATTTCTAACCCTATTTTGCCAATCTTCTATATCGGGTCACAGAGCGATCAGTCCGTTTTCTCCTGACGGTGCTGTGGGCGAGTCTACCGTTGGTTTTTTATTCGTCGTCTACGAGGTCGTTGAACAGCTTTCACGTCTTTTCTACCATAACGCTACTCCAGGTATTCGTTCATCATTGATGTCTTAATATTATGCCAGTAAAACCTGCGGTTCATTTTTATGCTTTGTCATACTGTTTCGTCAGTCAGTATTTCGTTTATCTCCAAGTTAGCTGTCCCGATTGGCGACCCAATGAGCCTACCGAAATCAAATGAGTAGACAGACAAAAGGGATAAAGTTTAGGCGACGGAAATTATTCCCGCGCCTAACCGCTGAAGTAACCCCGTCCCCTATTTTGTCATATTTTTAAAAAGGAGTAGAGAAACCACCGACATGCTTTTAGCTACATTATAACATCACGAATGTCATCACTGCTTAAAAGCAGTCCATCTATGATGGCTGTCGTCAGCACTTAGCATCAAGTGTGGCCAGAGTAGTCTAACAGACGACCACATGTAGCCAGACAAACGTCATAACTTCAAGGCCATCAAAATTATTCTAAATCATGCGTTAGACATAGCTCTGAAGTTCGCCCAGTAGCGATAGATTTTTGGAATTGCTCTGTCCGCCGGGACTGATAGGCGATTTCATCTGCAATCTCACTGAAAAGATATTCCTTAGGCGACTCTTTATTGCAGAACAGCGTAGGAAATAATTCCAAAGAACTTTTTACATAATAATGCCTCCTTTCTGGATGCAGGCTCGATCAGTGCTTTTGCACTTATAAATAGGTAATTATCGAATTCATGAAATGTGAACTGGTAATCTGATAAGCTTTTGCGATTGTGAAGGATGACTTAAATGGGATTTTTAAATGAAATACTGTGCAAAATAGACCCCAAGATATTCCTGATGCGTCAGATGCTGATTTTTTCTTGTAGACGGCCTCACTGATTCAAATACTTCATGTAGAGAGCGTGCACAGAAATGTTGTCGATTACTTGCTTGGTAGAATATAGTTTTTTTAACTTAAATACACAGAAAAAAGGCGTATTCTTATTCCTGTTTTGTACATAGCTTCAACTAATCTTATTTGTGTTTATAAGGACGTCGTTAACAAACAAATAGGCATGCTAGATAAGTAGTCTCGTTTTTACTTAGTTCAGTTCGTGCAAGCGGCCGAGACTGATTGCTTTCAAAATTCCACATTTTGGAGCATCTGAAATGTATCAGCCTTATGCTGCATGCTAATTCTTATTACAGTGTTGTATAAGTTTTTTCTCCACATCAAAACACTCTTTAGAATTTCAAGCAGAATTTCTTGAGATGAGTCGTTATTAGTCACAATCAATAACACCATAGTTCTATCAACATTTTATGCCCATTCATCCATTTGCCAACTCCTAAAATTCTAAGCACCCTCTGGATTTTGTAAAGTCGCCGCGATTGCAGGTGCTCCTTTCCTAGGCGTTACCGTTGCTAATTTCGCCATTTTCGAGCTCAAATAGTAATAAGGGTCGGTAAAAAGGGATCAGGCCAAATCACGCACAGTAACATTCTACTTTTTAGCTAATGCTTCCCATCTCTGATGAGACTGACGAAAAGAATTAACTTATATGCTGTATTTTCGCACGATACCTCCAATGTCTATAGCGAATGTGTAATTTGTGCTGTAACGACACCGGATCGGATAAATTTATCGCGCTTTTCGAAAGCTACTCGTTTTTATTAACATGTCTGTTTGAAGAGAGGATTATATCTGTTAGCAAAATGCGTACTGCTACGACAACTTGCGAGTTCATGTCGCGATGGATTGTCTACCCCACTGGTTTCTGTGTACTACAACTGACTGGCGGATTACAGTATGCGGGCTAACTCAAGCATTCTCAACAGAAGTACCGAAATACGTTTCCGTTTCTAAAAGCGTAATTAGGAAGTGTAGTAATACCAGTTATCGCAAAGCATAATTATATAATAATTCAGTTGTCCCATGACCCCGGCTTTCGAACAAAAGTCTTTGTGCTTGCATCCAAAACTGCACCCCGAAAAAAATGACTACTTAATTAGCATGCATGTGTTTTATTGGTTTTCGATACGCTTGAAGATTAAATTATATTTCATGGAAAACATGCATAAAAACATTCATTTCTTTGCTTGTAGCAAATTACGTCTTCTTTCAATTTTAAACTCGAGGAGAGTGCATAATTCAGTTTTAAACAATTTTTCAATTATGAAACTTTTTACTACCTTAAAATAGCTCTTCATAAACCGTCATGCATTTGCATTTAGCAATATGGCTTGTAAAGTTAACTGTATGGCTCGAATCCACTGTTTATTTTTGTGAACGCTATATGGTCTACCTTAATTAGCGTAAGGAAGGGTATGGTTTTCCGTACGCGGAAATTATGCACATCGTAGTTTTGGAACCCCGAATACAAGGGTAATGGCAGGTTAGGTCTAAAATTAATCGGAAATTGGAAAAGTTTTATAAAACACAATTATGCAATTCCATCGACTGTGTAATTAATATGAGACGTAATTTTCTACTAAATGAACAGGAGAATGAATATCGTTGTGCATGTTTTCCAA
>CACRXP010000623.1:128786-201835 GCA_902702965.1 Spirometra erinaceieuropaei | reverse complement strand
TCGTCCGCCGCCTAACGTTAGACGTTTTCACCACTCTCACGCCAGTTATTTTCCTTTATCGCAATTGCTATTTGGGATAAGTAACCCCATCCACAAACCGAACCCATGCCATTGCTACCAGGGTTGTACTAACAAATTACCATTACACTGTTATACTCCTTAAGTAATTCAAAAAAATAGAAACCGCCTTAATTTCTTTCTCTTATATTAAAGTCCATCCTCATCAGTTAAAATTTTTTTTCAATTTTCCAGGAAAGTCGAATATAATATTATGAAAAACGATACTTGAATGTATTACAAGCATCAAAAACTAGAATAAACCAAATCAGTCTGTTTCACGAAAGCAAAGTGAGCTTTTTTCGAGAGTATTACGTTGGCATAACGTCTTTTATTATCCTTTTTAATGCAGAATGGTCGTAAAACGGAGAATATTAACATTACCGATGTTGATTATTACACGCAAATTAACGCTAATTTGACAATATGTTAAAGTGGCATATCTTTTTTCACCAATACGTGAACTCGCTTAACGCACGAACTGTTTCATATGCGCCAATACTTACACAACAGGATTGAACAGATAGGATAACGTGTTGGTTCAGCATTTGTAATTTGAAATTGAATGCGAGCACTCAGCTACCTTGATCTGATTTATTCTCCGTTGCTTTGGGTCGTTAGTTTAAGGTTGCACAGGCTGACATCCGCCCATTAGTATGTTCTTCTCATAAATCAAATTGCCTATTAACTGATGATAAGGAAAACAGAGCAGACTGGCGTCCATTAGATTTAAGACCGCAAATTGCGGCAGCTGGTTATAAAAAAATTATTTACCTTTTCAAGCACTTTGCGCTGATTTCCAAAAACTGTCAATATCATTTTTAAAAAGTCAAGTTGGCTAACACGTGTCTGCGGACATTCTTCTACAGGCCAATACAAGAAGGAATAAAAATATACAAATTAATTTCATACATTTACATTCCTTCTCGTAATTGTATTGGACTGACTAATACTTACTGAAAACACGTGTTAGTCAACTTGACTTTTCAAGTGTAGCATGGGAATATTTGCGGAACTTAGACATTTGCATTTTTATAAACAGCTTGAACTGATTGGTTTTCTTGGCTGGTGAATCATCGGTAGCTGTTGTGGATGAGCAGTAAGCAAGTAAAAGCATCAGACCGATTCCCACTAAAAGGCGTTTGTCATTCATAAGGTATTAACTGTCTTGGCTCTTTCGTCTGTATATTTTATATTATAGTCATAAAGCGCGTAATGATTTTTGGTAAACAGTGTGTAATTAACGTAAAATATTCAATGGGAAGCCATTTTACATCAATGGGGTCTATTTGCATCGGTCCTGCTAAATGTTCAAAAAGGCGTCATTTTCAAATGTTCTACGGGTTATAGTTGATAGCTGGCAGATAATATTTACATACTATTCTGCGTGGGTCTCCAGTGATGTTTTTATACTGGCAGATTTTGTAGAAGAGTATGTATTACCGAATGAAGGTGGCTGTTATGTCGGTGCTAGTGTAACGAATAATTCAGCGGTTAGAAGCACATTAGTGCCAATTAATCAGAGTTTTCTAAGGCAAATGTAAATAAAATAGTTGTTGATTACATTAAGTTTTTATTGTCATCACAGCGTGTGTGCCTCCACATGTTTAAATATTAGTTCAGCTAATGTGCAAGTTAGGAAATCACAGCATATTGTATAGTTGGTAAAACAAAATCTCATGAAACGGTGTCACAAAATGAGTTTATAAATGTCTCTCGTATACAGTTCGACTGTTCTTATGTAGGACAGACTAATTAATTATTCAGCCAGAGCAAGGATTACCAGCAGTGAATGAAAATAACACTATTATAAGTACAGTGTAGTATGGGTGCATTCAGTCTAAAAGCAGCGTTCTACGCTGTGTTACTCGCACAAAAAAATCTGCACAGGTTAAAAACCATCAGCAGGTAGTGTCGAACATGATAAAAAGGGAAGACGTTTAAAATAGCCAAACAAGCGTCATTTGTAAAATAGCGTCATCGGCTGTGTTGGCACGGCTGCGTCTATGCACAAAAGCCTATTGAAACCACACACCTTAAAATAAACCTTTAGTTGATATCACCTTCAACACACAACACTTGCTTTCGTCAGCAGTTTAATAGCTAGCGCCACGTGATGCCATGTTTATGGTTAGACATTTCCCTTAATGACGCTCTCATTCACGTGCCTGCTTAACGGAAAGTATTGCCACACTGAAAGCAGTGGCCGCGAATGATCTGAGTAAATGTTAAGGGGCTGACGATAAGCAATTCAAATAGATACGCCGACAAAATTTCTAAAGTTACCGTGCGGCGTAGCAGAGCGCATACTTACAATTATAAATCATGTTTATTATTTATAACTATAAACAAGTTAGCAACTGCGGCTTTAGCATGATATATGTGGTTTATGGATCGGGCCAGCGCTAATAATTGCGAAGGGTGTTTGTTTCCAATACAATGTCGCGCCAAATGGTACCTCGATTTTGCCCCATCTGGTAAACATTAGCGATGAAATCTAGGGAGGAAGACGCTAATGACTCGTTACATAGGCTTCATCGGAAACACACATGAAATTATCATTGTGGTTAACAAAAGCCGATGAAAACAAATTTGAACAATTATCAGAATGCAGAATGTGCAAAAAGGGAGAATAGATTTAAACAAATATGCGCAAAAGTAAAAAAGTAACGAACATACCTGTGCAGCTCTCAAAGAAAGGTGGGCACAAAGAAAACCTTGCAGCACACAGTAGCTTTTAAAAACACTCTGATTGTTGCTTGCTGTTGTGGCCTGCTTGCTTCAACGACCTTTTGTCAAATGTAAGTCAGGTCCAAAAAAGTAACACATCTACAAGATATCCATCCCAAATTTACATCACCTAACATATCCGCAGTTCTGTCCAAGGACGTTTGGAATTTTTTTAGCTTCTTACTTTGAGCCTCATTTGGTTCACTGGTCGTCCTATGTCGGAGAGTGGAAGCAACTTCGTTATTTCAATCGCCAGCGCCATGCCTTTCAACTTCATTATCCTCGTGTTTTCATAATCCAAAATATGACTGTAGTTAATAGTGTCGTTTAGATACCAGTTAAATAAAATATTTCGTTATGAACTGTGTTTAAACAAAAAGCGTATTTCGAAGATGTTCATCGTTTCTGGAGTACATTTATGCATTAAACAGTATGTTACAAAGTTTAGCATGGAAGTATTGCTGTCTAACCGGGACTGGATGTCGTCTTCGTCTTGATATACCTTTACTTATAATATACATATTTCGCCACGTCGCATTGTTTAGACTCGACGCCATACATTCTAGTGCATACGGCAAAATGTTTTAGTCTTTTCAAGGATTTTCCCTGTTTTGAACGTAAATCCTTGCTTGAGACATCTGTCACTAACATTTCTTGTAGCGCTGGAAATACGAATAATTTAGAAAAAGGCAACATCAAATAATGCAACTTGTTTCAGAAAAGCTGTTCGTTTCAGTTAAAAGGGAAGAATTTCAAAATTGTGGTAGGGAAGCATTGGACGTGCGGATAAAAATATCCCTTTGTGTATTCGCTGTACACGCCGAATTTTAATGGGAATGTCCACGGTCCTAAGATTGTCTACATGGGCCTCGAAAAGACAACTTCGCTACTCTTTTTTAAGATTCTGACTATTCTTGGCAAATGCATTCAAGCAGTTTTCACAAGCCCTGCTTTTCTTACTCGTGCGATCACGACGTGCGTGCTACTATTAACTGACACTCAGAACAAGGGTAATTAAAACTCAATATACTCACTTACAATGCTGCTACAACAAAGGCATGCCCGTCTCCATTTCGCAAATGGTGGAATTTTTGTTGATATCCCCCAATTTGCTTTTATACAGAGAGTGGTTGCGGAAAGGAGTTCAACGGACAAACATACAGTCGTTCAAAATGAATATTTGAAAAAAAATAAAAGCCAGGAAACCTACAGTGTGTGACCGATCTCAAGAAAGTTTGGCCAAAATTCTGGAATGCGTTTCCGACTAGCAAGGATTACTTAAGTGGGGTTATTGTAATGATTATGATGTAGTATACGCTTATAACATCTCAGACTTGCCAGGATATCGGCTTTTGAATACATTTATTCTTGACCTACTGCAGAAACCGCACTCGGTAAAAAATGATTACTTTATTAGCATGCATTTTTCCTATTGATTTTCAATGGTCTTATAAATTTAAATATTTTTTTATGGAAAACATGCACAAAATATGCTTTCTTTTACTTTGTTGACAGAAAATAACATTTTCCTTGCAGTTTATTCCCGCAGAAAGCGTTAATTAAGTTAGTAAAAAGTTTCTCATTATGAGATTTTTAAGACCTTGCGATGTCCATGCACGCCAGACCGCACATGTCTGTCTACTAATGCTCCTCATGAAATGTACAACACAGTCTGGATTCATTGAAACATTTCATGAACTCTGTGTAATATCTTTTAAAAGACATAGAGGAACAATTTATTTTCCTTACGCCGAAAGCATGCACCTTGTAGACCGAAATTGATAAACGCCGACTCAACGGCAGATCAGGCTGAAAACTATTCGGGAGTTGGGAAACGTTTATAAAACTAAAATATACCCTGTCTTCAGGCATAAAATATAAAGGAAATGTGATTGCCTACGAAACCTGCAAAAGAAAGCATATTTTGTGCATGTTTTCTATAAAGTATATTAAAATTTATAAGGCCATCGAAAACCACTAGGATAAATGCATGCTACTTAAGTAATCGTTTTTTACTGAGTGCGATTTCTTCAGTTCAAAAAGAAGTTTATTTAAAGGCCAACATCCTGGCAAGTCCGAAAGGTTATGCTGCATGATAATCAGTATAACAACTCCACTTATCGGAAACGCATTCCAAAAATTTGGCCAACATTTTATGAGATCGGTCACGCACTGTATACCGCAAGCTAAGCCAAATTTGACTTAACAGGACAAATGTTGGAATGTCCATTATACATGACAGTCCACCTTGCGCTTTAGAGCAGGGTTTGGGCAGGGAGGATCACCCGCGCAAGAACAAGGTTGTAGTGATAATGGACTCGGACTGCACCTAACGCACTCCATCTTATTACCCCGCCTGAGTTCACTGTCAGAACGGAACGCTTTTTGCATTACTGGGCAGTTGTCAGTCACTCAAAAAGTGCAGTCAAGAATGTGGAATTTTTCTGGTGGACATATTTCAGAACTTGCCACAATTTCGCGTGAGCTTGGACGATTAGACTAATAGATGTAAAGATTAATTGCATTCTAGAATATGGGAATTACCTAGACAAACATACTTTAGAAAACCTATTTGACTTGTGTTCAAGTACTAGTATTCCTGTAATATTAAATCCATTCGAGCTTTATTCAAATGTATATAACGGCCACCAGCGGTGGAAATCGGGAGCGGAATATATATATTTTGTCATAAAATTCAAGTCGGGACTTAAGCTGGTATACAGGGCAAGTATATGCATTGGAAACATTACCAAATTTCGCGAATGACTGTTTACTTTACCATCCTGCTCAGATTAACAGATGTTAATATAACTTCACCCTTGTCAATATTTTATAGACATGTTTTGAACAAAGCGGCTTAATGCGGAAACACTTCAGCATTACGTGTTCGAACTAGTGATATATACCGAACGACACAGACTTTATAAAAAGTACGCTGAAGGACATCGCTTACGCAGTTAGGTACTAGTGTGCCCACTTACAAACATTCTTTTCACATTCACTTTCACCTGTTAAAATTGCAATACAACTTTTGCACCAGTTGCATTCCCACCATAAATTGCTAATATTTACGAGTTTTCCAGTTTTGTTCTGTACACATATGATCGACAGCTAGGATGTGCGCTATCTACGTGTCATTTAACGAAGTTAAACATTTATTTGGTTTATTTGTTTCTTTATTTTGCTGCCTGCTAATTTATTTAGTGATGTTGGATGTTGACCGTGAGTTGCATTGCGAACATTGAGGAGAAGGAGCAAGCTGGCCTTGTTTAACACTACAATTCATTCCATTGAATACTTCTCACTGATTCCTTCCTAATCCATTGAGGAGCGCATAGACCGCTGTCAATGGACTACCCATTTCCAGCTCATGTTTGCCGTACCGATCTTTCAAACTCGTGCAGGAGTTCATCGTCAGAGATAGTACCGTCAACAGAACAAGCACCATTTACAGTGCGCGCATACTAATCATCGACCGATGACGCAGAACTGGATCGATAAATCGATTGACTGAATTCATATCCAAGGCCCAGGTTTTAACCAACAGACCTTTGCGGTACTCAGCCAGTCTTCTTCTTTCCTTAGGCATACATATTGTAAACGAAACTTTGCTCCCATTTCTAGCCGTTTCTGGAGCACCTTCTAAATAGGGCCTCAGAGCGATCAGTCTGCTTTTTTAATGAAATCGGACGATGTTGTCGTCAATTCTATCGTGGGTTTTGTGTCCGCGCGGGAAGGCCTTCGCGTATCTTCCCCCATACTGCTGCTTCAGGTATTCATTCATCATTGTTGTCCTACTACTATGACAGTGAGACCAGGGCTTCCTGTTTGTGCTTTGTCTTACTGTTTCTTTAATCCGTATTCAGTTTGTCACCCAGTTTGCCGCCTCGATTCGTTACCAAATGAGCCTACATAAATAAATTAAGTAGACAGGCAAAAGGGATATATGCTGTTTCTGTCTCATTTTTAACCAAATTTTAAATTTTTCTGCAAACTCGTGTGACGTTTTTTGACAAAGATTTAGGGAGTTATCGGAATTTTACGGTCGCTTTTGATGCGATTATTTTCTGGAAAAGATAGGATTTCGGAAACGTCAGCACAAATATAACTCGGTTCACGAATTTGCTTTCTCTTCTTTGTTTTCTTCTGGGATTATGAACGCAATATATACATATATTGTAGGGAGCGCTCACTAATAGTTCATACGAAACCTCCTCGTGCCTTTTAGCCTTACAAGGTTTCTCCCGAGCCCAACCTGCAGCCGCACAGTCGCACATCATATAGGCAAACGCTTATAACCGACAAAGACAAGGGAGACTGGCATGGTCAATTCTGGCTTATGAGCAGTCGTCAACCAGTCATACCCAAGTCCGAATTGTGGAAAACCCGAGGGTCGAACTTGCGACCAGTTAGTTAGGAGTCCACGCCTCTAACCACTCGGCCACGAGCCCGTTGCTATGTCGGTTTTCGACCGGGAATATACAATGGTAAGACGCACTCACTGATCGTTCTTACGGAACCAACTCGTGCCGTTGTGCCTTACGAGCTCTCTCTCGAGCCCAACCAGCAGCCACAAAGCGTCTTATGATAAAGTCGGTAAGTTAATACCGACTTAGACAAGGGATGGTATTACGGGCTAATTAGCCGTCGTCAACTAGTCATACCCAAGCCTTAAATGTGGAACACCCTAGGCTCGATCTCGCGACCTGCAAATTGTCGGTCGCCATAATGAAGCGAGTAATTCCTTTTGCTAAATGTCGTGCAATGCATAATCATCAGTAGAAAGGTGTTGTAAGTCACTAAGGAAAACCTTCTATGTCCTTTCCTAATGCCTGATTAGTCAGCAATTCCACAGGTGCCAAGGGCGGGCGTCGATATTCGACAGAAGATTCGACGCAATTTTTATATGCTGCTGGTATTGTCTTCATTCTGTCGTCCTAGCAGAATTTATGGGACAAAACACAATCGACCACTTTACAGCCATCCTTTAAGTCCGTTTCAACGCATAAAGGTCTGTCGTGACTGGAAGCCGATTCGGAAATTTCTAGAGCTAATTCAAGGAAAATAATTACTGGTTACATTATATTAATACATTACATCATTATAATAATTGCGCACATGCCAAAATATTTAAATATTTCTTCAATACGTGTGCAACTTGCGATAGGATTATATATAATTTATGACTAATTAAGCAAGACGACGTCCAACGGTCTCGCCGAAAGAGTTTTGTAGTCTCTTAAATATAACATATCGACACTTGGACTAAAAAATCTAGGAAATCATTACGTCGGAGTGCGGGTGAACATAAATTTGTCTAAAAAAACGTTTATGTGTGGATTCAATACATAAACAGCATTATGCTTTGTGGCCTCTACAAAACGCAGTTTTGATTGGCTCAAAATTCCATCCAAAATAATGAAAACTGACGCAATCAGCATGGGTTGTTCTTTTTCTTTTGAGAAAAATAGTGAGTATAAGGGAGAAAGAGGATTACTTTTTTGAAAAAAAGCCGTTGAACTCAGGCTTTAATTAACACTGCGGGGATAAGCTGCGTTGTTTTTGTAAATCCTCATGAAGCGAAATATCTGAACCCAAGCATGTCTTTCGTACTTTGTTCCTGCAACACATAACGTTTTCTTTCACTAGCGGGCCAGTGGCTGACTGCGTGTTTCGGCATAATGTAAGGTCTTGGAATACCCTAACAATGTTAAAGGAACAGTAATGTTTTATAAAATACGTTCTTGAAAAGGCTGTTTATATTTTTGGAATATTTTTAGCGTATTTTTACTGAAAAATGGCTGCAGGCCCTACAAAAATAATGGTTAATCTAGTCATAAACCAGACAAAAAATGCATCCAAAATTTTTTAATAACACTCATTGCCAAGACAACCGCCCAATGTATATCGAAGTACAAGAAAATCAATACAAACTAAGTGATAGATTCCTCTGTTAAATTCTCTCTGGACTATAAAGTAGAGGAAGGCTTACATTATGTGTAATTTGCTTTGTAGGCCATTGAGTATTTTGTTAGGGCAAATAAACCTCGATGTTTATAAAATTAAAATAATATAAATTTACAATTGTAAATTTGAGGCAAAATCAAATATGAATTTCCAACTGTCAAAAGGGTGTCCGCGCAAAAACCTAGTCTTCCGCAATCGTGTTAAAGCACTCTCGTTACTACTAACAGTTAAAAGCTGCTTTACGTTGGCTTGTCGTACAAAGTGGGCAACGGAATGTTTGTATCTTTAGTGCGGTCTTTAAATATATATATACATGATTATTCTAATGACACAACAATAAGGATATGGTGATAACGCATAGTGCTTTTTTAAACCTTATTAATCAAAATCACTAAGAACTGTCCTTTATTCTATAACAACATAGTTAAGCTATGAAAATAACTTGGGAATTTATCTTGTGCGTAATGGTTTATGTCAAATTATTTATTATGAAAATGTCATTGCGTAAATAAAACTCGACTTTTTGATCCTCATCTTGGATTTGTTTCTCTTATTGATCTCGAATACATCCTATTACACGGTTCAAACTCAACGGCGTAAACCCTAATGTATAGAACAATAATGCTGTAGTCTTACCAAGGGATCCTGCCGTCTTATACATAAAAGCTTACTTAAGGCAACGGTCCGCAGAGTTTCGTATAGTTTCAAAAACACCTACATCCACCAATGTACCCCTTTGCAGAAAACGTGCTTATTTTGATTAAAAAGGGAAATATTTTAAAAAGTGGAATAGAGCAATCAACGAACACTTTGGTCAAAATGTGACGCGGTATCAAAAATAATACAAAACTTTGTATGTGCTAATTCGAAAAAATACTAATCTGGCTATCGCTGACGTTCTGTAGAAAGGTTGGTGATCTTAAGGTTTTCAAAAAAAACGTCGCAAATATTAACTTCATTTCGATTTTTAGACATCTGTCTAATCACGGAGAATCTTTTGGATGGCATATAGATTGATGTTACCGTCTTTGGAGCATCATGCGTCACAAATGAATTACAAGCTTCTTGATTAAATACAGCAAAACTAATATTTATTTGTTTCCTCTCATAAAGAGAGGTTGAGGTAATAAAAATGATAAGTATAGACGAGAACCATAATTTAATGCCTGCGTAGTGTCCTATTACGATCACATAAACAATCGTTCAATCATTTAAAAGTGTTTGCCCGACAAAATAAATGTCTAAAGCGTAAGCTTAAAATCTAAGTGGAATTTAGTAGTCTTATCATAATGATTAAAGTACACATGTATTTGTAAGTTAAAAAGCATCACAAACAATTTTTAAATTGTCGCACAAAATGAAGTGAAATGGTGTTAGAGGAAGAGTTTCTCAAAATCTTTATGCACAACTTAGCGGCCCTTTTTCTGGGCAGACTAGTTCAAAATAAAATCAGCATAAACACGTAGAAGTAATTTTATTACAAGTATAGTTTAGTACAGGAACGTTCATTTCAAAAACGACATTCTTCCCTGTTTTCTCGGAGCAAATTATTCTGCATATATTTAAAAGCCACCTGAAGGTAACGTCAAACATAACGAATGGCGAAAGCATTTCCATTAGATATAAAGGCTATTTAAGAAAAGCACCGTCAACGGCGTTGGCATGGCTGCGTCTCTGCCCGAGGCCTACAAAGCCACGCATCTAAAAATAAGCATTAAGTTGCAATTACCTTTAACACACAACGCTTACTTTTATTAACGTTTAAGTGGCTAAATTCACACTCGAGTACTAAACATTTTGTCGGCTGATTTCTTTGGCGTCACTGTTACTTAAACGCACCGCACAACTCTCAGCACAGCCTCCGTGAAAGCACTGGTCCCGCACATTCTGAGCAATTGTAGATGAACTAATCATAAAAAATGCAAGTAAACATATCCGAAACATTTCAGCAGCTGTCAAACAATGCAGCAGATCATACGATATGATAAATAGTATATTTGATATATATATGATAAATTATGTGTCTTACTTGGTTCAAGTTATATATAAGTATGAAAGTATGCGTTCGGTCAGTTATGAGCAATCGGTGGCTCTGGCTAACTTTGGTACGTCTGCGTCGTTTTTGGGATACCGTGATCCTCAAAAGGTACCTTGATTTTGGCCTAGGTCGTAGGCGTTAACGATAAAAGAGAGAGAATACCCCACTTATGACTTGTTACATAGACACTAGCACAAATGAGGACAAAAGTATCGTTAGTGTTACAAAAGCCGACGTAAACAAAACTGAATAGGTATCAAGTTGCATCACGAGGGCTAGATTTGGATAAAAACTGCTTGAATATAAGAAGATGAAACAAAATATTCCTGTGCACGTCTTTGAATAATGTGCATAAAAAAGACTTTATATACAATAGCTTTCAAAAGTTGTTGTATTATGGCTTTTAGATAGAAACAGCAAATGTTCAAGACCCTTTACAAAACGTGGATAGCATCCTGCTTATAAACCTTCTACTCAACCCCAATTGCAAACCAATTTCTAAGAAATTAACAAGCTATCCCTTCTTAAATTACATCGCTCTGCATACGTTTTTGTTTTTTGCTCCAGACTCTGATTTTGCGACAGTTCGTCGGAAGTCGCTATTTTTCTGTATGCCGACTACGTTAAAGTAATTAAATATATTGCTTAGATATTCGTTACAAGAGAACATTAATTGCTGACCATCGTTTTAAAACAGCATTTATCTCAGTGTTGAATAAATTATCTGAAAAAAATTTGGCAAAAATTACATGTTAAATTTTGTTAATATGAAAATATCACTGCATAACTGGGACTGGGCGTTCTATTTCATCACCCTTGATTACATTTCAGGGATTCTTCCAGCTTTGTGCATGAATACTTATCCGAAACATTTGTCATCAGCATTTCATATGGCACAAATCATAAGGATGACTATTTACAAAGCCTACACTCAGTAATCCAGTTTGTTGATGCAAAACAACTTATTTTGCTGGCAAAGAGGAAAATGTGAAAAAGTGAAAAGATACAATGCGACTGAAAATACAGATCAGTGTATGCATTACAACATGTGGCAGTCCGAATCTGAACAGGGATAACTTCCGATAGGAAGGTCCGGGGTCCTTAGGTCATTTGTGTGGGCGTCGAAAATGTGAACGTTGCTTCTGTTTTTGAGAATTCGACTGTCATTGGAAAATGCATGCAAATAGATTCTATAAGCTCTCTGTTTCTCATATGTGCGATCACAACGTGAAACTTATACATTGTTGACCGTCTTAATGAATGCAGTAAAATCTCAATAAAATAATTTAAACGGAGGTAACTCGGGTATTCGTCTTAAACAAACAAAAGCCCACCTTCATTACGCAATTGTAGACTGTTTTCGGTTATACATCAGTCTGTCTCCACGTAGAGAGGTTACAATATCTTCTGCGTGTCCTTTAAGTCAATGGCTCTCCGCAAATTTGTCAGCCATTCCGTAGGTAAACGAAACCAGAGACCAAATACAACCGGCCCTAAATTTTCTCGAGCTCTTGTGTGAGAAACGTCTCGGAGGCCGGCAACCGCCTTCTCACTGCACATGGAATTGGTGTTGCAACAGGTTGAAAGCAGTCAACAGGCGCCAAGTCATGAGGCCGAAAGGCCTGCTGCCAAGGCAGGAACGTCTGGAGTCGTTTACCAGATCCGGAGCAGCTGCCGACAGAGCAGCCGCGTCGGAAAGACCGGATAGTACACTGGACAAGGATGTTTGAGCACGCAGCGGCGGCGATGAGGAAAGACGCTAGTTCTCAATTGGCGGCTCATTTCACGGAACCTAACCTTAATTTTCAGGTTTTAAGAGGCTAAAATCGTTGCAAAAGCTGACCACCGCGTGAGCATGGAGTTTCTCTAATCATGGTTCTCAGGGCCCGGACCAATCCGCAAACGCAATGATCCCCCTGTACCGTATTCGGGGCTGCGGCATTCCCTGAGCGGGAAGTCAGTAACGTGGGAGTGGTGAAGGGATAAGGAAAGCACAAATCCCGATGACCGCGGATCAAGTTTCCAAGTAAGTAACACGGCAATTTCCAACACACATGAGGAACCTGCGGCATTTATCGACTCAAACGCGAACTGATGGGCCATTATCCCCTCAAAAACAACCTCCAGCAATGATCGCGAGGTAATAGTACTGCAGTCATCGTGTCTTCACCATCCTTACATGTGACCGTCTCTGATGATGGGTTCGCGCGATAATCCGAAACGTCAGTTTTAATAACTTCCTGTTGCAGTGATCACATCATCTTCTTCTTTCGAGCTATCTCCCGGGACTAGCATGTTCACTTACATCGGCAGAGAGGTTGCGGTTAGGGTAACTATAGTGATCAACATGGAAGAGTACCATAAGTCAAGGTTTGCGCCGTGTCCTCCGATAAAGTCACTTCCAAATGTTCAGTCATTCAGTAAAGAGTGTTTGGCAAAAAGTATTTTACATCAAAAGGAGAATATTTTGCGCCTCGGTTTGGGTTACCATTAATTGCTGGCGTAAATAACATTAAAACGACTCCCAAATTTATCAGGATCACATCTTGTTCATTGTTTTCTGACCATTTAGAGACTGTCTGTATATAAAAGAGATACGAAATTCAGTATGGTTTTACATGTGACAGGACATACTTTTTCTGCCAATACGAAAATACCGATAATACAGACCGCCGTAAAAAGCTAAAATAAAAATATCTGCTTATTTTACTTCCAAATTACTAAACTGTCATAATGGCTGCAAGCGTTTAGTTAGCACTTCCTTGCTGAGAAAGCAGCGATACCCAAATTTTCCAAGACCCGAAGGACTCTGGTAATGATAAGAATGTTTTCGAAAAACTGACCTGTTAAACCTCATTTACGCCTGTCTGATACTTAACGTAACTGAGATAATTTCGTCGTGGATAAATATGCATATTAGTGTAAGCGTTGAAACCGGTATGTTCCGAACAGTAAATTAAAGTGCATAAGAGAAAACAGATGAATATTTATTCTCTTTAACCCTCATTACGAAGGAGCGGGTACTTTCGATTACTTGAAGCATTCCCAAAACATTCTAGACTGAAATAATCAGAAAGACATTTCCCAACTAAATAGAGTGGCCGGGGTTTTCGTATTCTATGGAGGAGAAATGTTGAATTATCCGTGAGGTGTCAGTGAAATTACTTGCGGAACCTCCTCAAAAACCCTGCTTAATAAATGGGTATTCAATATTTTAAAACTGTTATAACATCGTTTTTCTGCTTGGTATACTTTTTGGGGATAAATACTCCTCGTTTTCAGTGTCAGGTTGCGATAATTTGACAAAGAGACTTATCGTGAGAAAAGATTACTAGACATCGCGGCTCAACATATGAGCAGGGCAGGAAAAAACGACCTACTGACGAACGCTTTCTGTCAGTCGGTGTTTATACAATACGATAACAGATCCTTGTTAGTGACCAGATGTTCTTTGTATCTTTTTTAACTTATGTGTGAATTAATGGGTCTAGGCTTGTTAGAATATTATAAATGTTACAGCAAAAACTACGCCTCTTTTAAATAGTAAAATATCATACTATTTATACATTCAAATATTTGTGCGTCGACTTAAAACTCTTCGTGCTTATTTCTGCATTTAAGTGAAGCATTACAAAATGCAAATGGAAAACCGAAACTTTTCTATGTTACTCAATTCGTGTTACGGGAACAGGCGAGTACAGACAATCCATTTTAAACATTTAAATACTGTAACTTTTTTGGTTCGTACAGCTTTTTTGAAGAATTGTCATTAACGCTTCCAGAATATGCAGATGAAAATGTTATTAAACAAGATATGTTCACATGTGAGTGACAAATTACTTTGCCTTGTATGAGGGCAGTTTTTTATCCTAATAACCACCTGAATTTAAATCCGCGTATCCTTACATTTTGTAGTATAAGCGCCGTGTAATTATTCCTCGAGCGTTTTGCCAAAAAGCTGCTACACTTAAAAATAATGACATGTGATACAGAAAACATGTTGGTTTTAACAACACGGAAGGTTACTCGATGTTAAAAAGGGAGAATTCAGATCAATGTGATTTTTTTGCTCTGAAGTGCGGAAATTAAACCGAAATGCAATTTTAGTTTAACGATCGGATTTTGTCCCGCGTTAAGTTAAGGGCCAACAACTTACCGTAACAAGGCTTAACGCTAGAGTGCCGTGTAAACAAGATAAATTTTTTATGACTTGCTTTCCACTAGTTTGTAATTTAGATACTAGACGAGCCGACATTTAGCCGCTTTTACAATATCTCATTATTCATGCAATTTGTCGGTTGTGCGTTTACAGCCGCAGAAAGGCATTATAGTAAACCATTATATCGACAAAGACCTCAATGTAAAGAAAAAAGCAAGTTTTTTGATTTGCAGCAGAAGCACTATCAGTATTTTTTGGGGATTTGGAAAGGCCACCCAAACGTTCAAATTTTATCTTGACTTTCGCTTGGATGAAGGTTAATTATGAAGACATCTGTTAGTAAAATGACTGACCCGGACACTTATCAAAGAAGATCCTGATTTAAAAATGTTTTTTGTTGATCTGTAGCATAATCATTGCCGACTTACTTTGTGCACTTTGCTTTCTCTCGAAAATTGGGTTTTATGTTTAGATGAGTCCATACATACACTTCAAACCTCCATATGCATTACAAAGCTCAAAAACTAAGTGCTTTGGTAAATGATTTCGAGAAATAATCGGTTTGGAAGCTTTTCTATAAAAACATTTCCAGCAACCTATTTTTATGGACAGTCGTTTAAGAAAACTGAAAACCGTAAAAGGTTCATCGACATTTTCGGGCCCCATGAAACTGGGCGTAATCTACCGTGACTTAATCGTTGCCGAAGTTTCGCTGGTTCGACACACCGAATTTTATGTACATGTCTGCATCTGTCAAATTTTATTTACACCTTTCAGTCACTGACCAACTTGTTCCTCTGGAGTCCCTATTGGCGAGATCAAGCAAAATCCTATTTACCTGTGCCAACCATATTTCAAACATGCTAAAAGCCGCTATATACGACGCCACAGGAACCAATGAACTATATTCAAGTATAAAAATGAAGTCATCCTTAAGTTAACATGCAACACCGGTATTACGGTTTATTTTGGTCAAACTGAGAAGTCTGTCTCTTCGCGCTAACGAGAACATTGTTTAGTAGTAAAAAGCGGAATCTCTTTTTTTAGGTTGACACGCAAACGCCGGAAACTAAAAAAAATTAACTCTAGAACAAGGTCGCAATACAGTAGTTTGCTCATCGTCGAGAGGCCATGCATTCTGAAAACTCGCACAACGATCGACACATCGAACTGGATGGGGCGTACCACAATCTCAAGGTAAAGCAGAAAAAGCGTAAGCAAATCAGAAAGCGATGCCAATTAGCAGTAAGAGATTGACCGACAGGAATGACAGCGCAATATCGATTTTTAGGCATGTTTAAATTTCAATATTTTTTGCATTTACTTCACGTCAAAGGACAAATTGGGAGCCAAAATTGAAAATGTTCGAAACAATTATGTTATCTTTCCCAAGATTTTATTTCTTTTGAAATATACATTATTTCATAGACAGGCCTTACGCGCTTGCAGTCTACAGGATTTTCGTCATTTTTGATTTTTTGAAACAAAGTTGCTATTCCTAAAAAAACCAGACATTAATCATATTTTTTTGTTTTTTATCTAATGTATTGCCGTTCATTTCAATTTAGAATGTCATTCCGTAAACATGGACTGGTTTCCGAAAGATAAAACATTTTTCATAAATGTAGGCATATTTCTTTAGTTAGAGATATTGCTTTATTTCAGCGCATTGGTACAAGCTCATCACAATAAAAATGTCTAAATTCAGCTGCGATTTCCGTTTAGATTTGCAAAAACATTATCAGCTGGCCTGCTTAACGAGGTGAGGAATGCGAACGTGCGTCTGGGCACTCTACAAATGACGTCTTCAAAACAATGACAAATTGCGGGTTTTAGTATTTCAGGAGAATGTAATACTTCTGGCTTCTTTAAACCAGAGGGCAACGGTATAGGGAAGGACTGTGGGTTGTAGACTGTGGATCGTGTCAAATGGGGTTTTATCTTGGCATACACCTGCATGCTGTTACAGACATAACACTGCCAACAACGATTACTTCCAACGACCTCACGCTTTTAGTGACAATCCGTTATTATGTGAGGTTTGTTTTTTTTGTTGTTTAATCAGTACTCATTGTCGTTCTCGTACAATAGCGTAGAATAAGCCTTTCGGCAATGATCCAGAAAACTTCTGTGTTTTCTTTCATTTTGTCAGCTTGCTGTTTAGATTGCTGCTCAACACATAAAACGCACTTTGCCAAAAATCACATACGGCAGGATCCACAGTCTACTGACAATTAAGTGGCGTCCTTCGCAATGCCGTTGCCGACCAGATTGCTACCCAAGGCGCCATTATTAAAATACTTCTTGTTTTCGCCCAACAACCTTTATAACGCTGTGCAAAAATGTTCATCCAAAAAATTCCTTGATTAGAAAATAATCACCCAGCGTATAAAATATTGTGACAAATGCAATATGCCAGTCAGATTTGAAATGTCGACTAAAAGCACAAACAGTAAAAGCCTAACCATCTGCATTTTTTCTCCAATACGATGGAATGGAGTTTGATTTGAGAATTTAATAGGAACTAGATAAGCTTGATTGTCGCCGGTGGAAGATTATCTTTTCAGTCTAACAGTAGGAGATAAGGTAGCATTTCTCATTTGAGACTTCCGTCCGATCTAATCGAGGATGAATTGTAGTTCAAGACCATCATTCTAAATTTTCTTGGCCTGTGTCAATTATACCCCTTCAGTGCAATCGGAAACTGGGCTACAGGAAACGGAAGTCAAAGAATTCAGCTACCATTCTTCAGTTACTTCCTGACTAAAGCGTAAGAAGAGCAAACGTCAAGGCTGGCTGCTCTAGCTACGTCATTCACTATAAGCCAAGCGTGTTTTAACTAAGGGTAATTGTCATCTTAGTTTAGACGAGCCCGTGAAATTCAGGCTTTTTTCATCATACTTTGCACATTTTTTCTGGCCAGAGGCCAAGGATAGGAAACGTTGTACCGGTATTGCTGACGTTAATAAAAATTATTACTTCGTTTAATCAATTACTGTATTTCACCTCCCCCCTCTGATTCGGCGGCTGTCTCTAAACTACCTTCGTTTATCCGTATGAACATCGGAGGACCTGGGTCCCAGAGTGGAATGCTTCGGTGGCGTTTGCCACTCTACCGACTTAATTATATGGAACGTTCTTGAAATTCGCATGTATTTTCGTTTTGAACCATATGTTTTAGAAATATGACGAAAGCGAAATCGATTCCCACAATGCAATATGGAAATATATGAAATTGTTTTAGGCAAAAACCTGTGAAATATTCATTTAAATTATTTTAAAACAAAGACCAACTTTGCATCGTGTATCTTTTGCAGCAGGTGTCTAAGAATAAGTAAGTTAGTTAGTGCTGACGAACCCACGATAAAGCCCGACAACGTCCAGCTAATTTTTTTACAAAAAGTTGCACAAGAACGGTGTTTGATAATAAAAACGGTATTTTTTCTGTAAATTATCTCTTTTGTAACATTTCAAAGCAAAGTCCGAGGTTCTGTTTTGATTGACAGGTTCTTAATGAAAGATTTTCCAATACTAACTGCCGCGAAGAATAATCCGAATAAATTTCGGTCGCGCCAAGCTATGGACTTTCAAATATGCTTTTTTTTCAGCCCGCTTGCAGAACCATACCTTGTAAAACATAACTACCAAATTTAGCTTTTTATTGGTTTGGGATACTGTTATAATGTTAGATATATTTCGTATTTCATATCCCTCTATGTAAACAATTAGTTAAACAAGATGTCCTTCTGAAGTTGAGCAATACGGACAAGAGTGTTTTACGCAGTTTATAAAAGAAGTAAATTTCCTGGATTAAGGGCTCCATCTTTGCACTACCATTGTATTTAACAGGTGTGGGAAGTATATTAGGACTGCATGCAAATAGTATGCAGTACACAGCGTGTTTTGATGTGTATAAAAGTGATAATCCTAAGCATTTAAAGATTATAAAAGATCATGTCATTACATGAAATGTAGGCGTTTTGTTATTTCAAGACCCTTAATACAAATGTAACGGCCAAGGCGTGCTCGAAACAATTTTGAAACATTCTCGAGAAATGTATTATCAGCATTTTGTTCCAGTTGACACATTTAACTGAAATAACTGCTGAGAAGAAAAAAGATGGACTTGATTCGCAACATCCGAACCAATGCAATTTTTTGAGTATAAGAAGCTTGAAGACGGTTCGCTATGCTTTCGAGCCAACATTTTGACTGTTTTTCAATGTCCGAGTCACCGAAGATTCGCGGTCAGCATCATATGCAGAGTTGTCGCGAGTGAAATGATATTTCTTGATATTGGGGTTTGCAGACGCCTGCGAAAGAATCGCCTTTCGCGTGCATTATTCGGGAGCATTTGAAAATCACTGGTACCCACTCCACCTATTTGCCTTATTGTGAACAACACAAGGGCGCTAGCTATTTCACGCAGTGAAGTAAAGATGTGCTCTACTTGTCACGTAATGAATATTAACAGCGCCTTAACATAAAAGCATGCCACCAGACCAACTCTGCATGTGCTCGCGTCTTAAAACCAAGTGTCAGTGCTTTCTGCCACATTCATATCCTACAAACGAACTCAAGTGCTACAATAAGTATTGAGGTCCAACCAGAAATCGCAAAACAAGGACGAGAGTCTTGACAGAAATTTACAAACCACACGGGAATTGTTGCAGTGAAGTTTAAATGCTTTAAAAATAGGAAGAGATATGACATTTACCCATTTGTTACTAAAATATATAGAAGTGTTTATTATTTGAAGCGCAGTTTTATTAAGAGGGATTGATTCTGATGAAGTACCTAAGTAACATAAACGGTCCTTTTCGGAAGGTAAATGTAAAAATCTCCGTTTTTTCGAAGCTTTGTTCAACAAATCGCAAAAAATTATCTTTTCTCTATTAAACTCCAAGAATCTCGCTTGCTGCAAACATTGAATTCGTTAGTGTCATATCAAGTTTGTAGAAACGCAGTTTGTGCATAAAATTACATTATTCTACTATTCATCGGCATGCAGAGCTCCGCAAACTTCTAGCCTATAAGAAAAATATTTAAAAGCATTATTCCTACAGTGCGGTTTAGACCACTAACACGTTTTATTTGGCAAGCCGTTGACTCATGCGTAAAGCTGCTGCAGGATAATGAAAATTGAAATTTGTCCGCAAAATATGCAATTAAAAAGCAGAAGCATTTGTTTCCTGTGCGGAATTCCAAAACGTGAACATATTGGTATTGGGCCACGGAACCTTACCAATCTTGATTTGCTTTTGTTGGATGCTGATAATTTTTGCCCCATCGGATGTCGATATAATAAAAACGTTGATTTATTTTACGGGATTTCCATAGACCAGGTGATCTAACTCAAGGTATATGGCGCCCGGAATCAAAGCGACTATTAGTGCAGTGACTACCGCATAGCTGCTTTCACCTTATAGTCAAACGTTATGAACATAAAACTCCGTTATTTAAATAAGCATTTCAAAGAACTGTTTGGTTACCAACAATTGAACGTTTTATTTAAAAGTATATATTTTTCGTAGAGACGTTGCTTACTTAAGCATCTTTCTAAAACTAGGCCTAAGTATTTCAGCATAACCTCTTCTTAGTAAGCTTGATCTTACGTGGAAAATGCTTACCAGCAAGCTTTAACGAATCACAACATTACCTTTGCTATTTGCGTAACATGCGTGAGACTCAGTTTGGGTGACCGTGTACTTTATCGAAGGTGGGTATATGTACTCATTAAGAATCAAAATACGTTGCACACTACGTATGGTAACAATGTGCAGATATTTACAGGAAGGGACAAGCAGTTCGAAATAAAATAGAATGACGGAATGTTTATAATAAATAAAAACCGTCGTATGCTGCATTGATCGGTCCCTTGGAAGGCTTGTCATAATAGTTCAGGAGGATGTCTTCAATAACAATGGGCAAAATCGGTCTTGATACGCAAAATACCATTATTATGCACCAAAGAATTTTGACACGTCTTAATATTGTAAAAATTATCAGTATTCGAAGTGCCTCACAAATTCAAATTATTCAAAGCACAAAAATACGAATAAACCTTCCCGGGGACACAGCAATATGATCCTAGTTTGCCGAAAAATACAAAAAAGTTGTCTTTAAGGCAGATGAAATGGAAACCTTTTAGCCAGTTGAACTGTTTTTGTCCATGAGGAAACAAAACATATGAGAAGGGAAAGGTCTCCTTAGTTTCAGGTAAAAATCATAGTGAAAAAGTTATAAACATAATGGTCAAATGTAGGCAAAATGGCAGAGACAGTCGTTTTTAAGAGAAAACAGTTAAGGAATGTCTTTCAGGCTTTTAGGCGATATACCGGCATAGAAATTAGATGGCGCAACTAAATGACAAGATGGACAGAGAGGTGATTTTCTTTGCTGTCTGACAAATAATATGCACCCTGCGCTAAAATGGAAACGTGTCCAATGGCAAGTGCCAAGTAAATAAGGCAGATTAGTTTGAAGGCATTGTTTAATCTATTGAGATCTACGCATACAAACTGACCGTATATCCATGTTTCTATTTAGTCCACTAAGAATGTAAGTTTTGAAATAGCGTATAATTATCCTAATCTGTATTATAGCCGTGAAAATGTTGGCAAAATATATTTATCTTTGCATTTTTAGTTAAACTTAGGGTCTCCTAGAAGGCATGGCGGAGAGTCCGTCCGCCGAGTTGTAACTAACTTGACGCTCATTAGAGGTCCAGCAGCTTTTTCGGAAATAACAGAGGTTTGTATAATGGTAAACTATCTTTTCTATTGGAATTTATGGAAACCATCAAAATAATATGATTTAAGATACGATCCTGCAGTTTTTTAAAAAGGTCGACTGAGCCGAGGGGCAAGTCCCTGGCAGATAGATACCTGCATTTCTTGTGAAATGTAATTCAGTTTTTTTTTCTTCTGAAAAAGAGCATTTAGGCGAACGATTTCAGGATACTCAAATCCCTATTTTCCGTAGTTCAGAAATGAAGCCATAGGAATTGTCAGATTGGATAATGTTTCTGTTGCTCTTTGTTGAATTTTTCTAAAAAACAAAAAATCACATAGTGCAAAATTAGGGATCTGCAGATAGTAACCGGTATAAACTCTCCTCCACAACCTTATTTATATTAACATAGGCGAGACGGAACGCACGCTTGGATTGGGGACCCAAGAAAAAACTCGGGCCGTGCAAAGGGGAGACATATTATTGCTAGTTGCTGCCAACTTCGTCGGAACGGGCCACAGTTTAGCTTAACAGTCATTAAGATAATCATCCACGCCGGAGACAGAAATAGCCGAGAACTAATGGAAGGTCGGACACTACCAAATGATGTTACAGTCGTACGTACAGCAGACACTTGCCACTACTGGAAGCAAGAAAAGCCACGCGTTGATTGAAGCCTAGGTCTCGGACGAGAGCTCAATCAAGACGTATATCGATTTTGTGCGACACACAGGGCCCTTCATGGCCGCCTCCAGACCCGAATCAGTGATCCCTATTTGGCTAATAATTGTTACAATTTTCGTTTTTTTGTTGCCGTTTTTATTTCTGTCGAGGTACTCCTGTGCCAGTTCAGATGTTCCAAAAATATGACTAGTTCCGTTACTCGATATGTACTCCCCTTCCTCATATGTAAACATATTTAAGTTGTTTAATGAAATCTCTACTGTCTTGATAACGTCACGCCCTTCCCTTTAAGCAAATTACATTGCTCAGGCAAAATCCTTGCATGCAATGTGCGCTTGCTGATTTACTGAGGACCTCAGAGCCATGGCTCAAACCGCTCGTGTAGGTGTTTTGTCCACAACTGCAACGAATCCGGTAAACGACCGCAGACATTTTCCGCAGTGACAGTGCGTGTCTTCGCCTCATGAATTAGTGCCCGGTTTTTGCTGTTTCTGGTCTGTATGCAAGTCGAACTCCAAGTTTTATGATCTGGCGACTGAAGACAAGGGCGCTCACCAAAATTTTGTGTTGATCGGATTGGATCTCTCGTCCCGTTTGCGCACACACTGTTTGAGAAAATTGCTCAGGTAACCCTGTGCTCTAGATATCTTTCGAAGAATTTGTAATTTATAAAGGGGAGGCTGATAAGGTAGCAATCATCGTATCAAATAGCGCGCTCAGAGATGAATGCGAGTACTGTTTATTACAGTAGTAGTGTGATCGCGTGGCAACTGCGTCCTAAATTGCTTTACTCCTTGTGCTGCACACACCATTTTTATCTGCGACTGTCACTGATGATGGATTCGTGTAAGAATCCGAAACTTCAGGTCAATAAACTTCTTGCTCAAGGACTTTTGAACTCATAATTATGATCTGTTAGGTCATGCAAAGAAAAAACCCATTCTTGAAGATGGGTTCTTGAAGATGTTCTTGAAGATGTTTTTTTACAATAAGCGTAGTAATATAGTCTTTGAAAGAGGAATAGCAAGCAGTCATTGTACAATCAAATGGTGATGTTTGAGTGTTTCTTTCGATATCAATGGCCAACGTTGTCCTTTTCAGGCTTTGGTTAGACGCCGGATGAATAACCTATGTACAAGACTTCCTGACGTGGCAAATGCGCTATCGATCGTTTGTTTCTTTCATCTAATTACGTCAATGACACCGTTTAAATATTATATTAATATAGACAGCGAGAATAGAAAGCCAACGAGGATGCGTGCCTCTTATTTGGAGACTCTCGTACATACCTTGACGTTATACGGAAAATCAGTGGTCTTAGCTGAATATATCCAGTAACATAACAGTACAGTGTGGAAGTGCAATTGCCTTGTTCTGTAAAAACCAATGTAATTTGCGAATATAATAGTGTTATAGACTCGGATGATTTGTGAGTATCCCAACATGCAGTGGGCTACATTTTGTTTATTCTGAGATCATGCACCTTAGCATATATTATCATATATTAACAAATATTAACATTTTTTCTTAAATTCGAGAAGGTTTATTTGTCCTCGGATCCAATTAAATTTTCGAATCACAATCTACGCAAACGGTCATTTCAGATAACAGCGGAAATTTTTGTTGCTCTAACACACAACTACGTTTTGAAAAACAATCCAGTCTATTTAAGCAGTTTATAAAAGAAGTAAGTACCCTGGATTAAGGGCTGCATCTTTGAACTACCATTGTATTTACCAGGTGCTGGAAGTATATTAAAAATGCATACAAATAGTATGCAGTACACAGCGTTGCACCCTAAACTAGGCGCCGAGTACGAGTCTCTATGACACAAAAGTTAGCTTTGCCGCTGAGCCCATAGGAAGGCAGTTCGTTTTCTGGGAGGAAACGTCTCCATAATAGATCAAAATAGCTCTAACATGGTAGGACTTGCCTAAGGGTCAGTAGGTTTTTTTTTCTAAATACGCTCACAAAACTGATTTGCATTTATAAAAATGGTTAGAGATTTGAAAGAGAGGTAATTGTTTACAGCTTTGGCTATATTAATTCCGGTAGATGTTTCTCATTTGTATGCTAGATCGAAAGAATTTTCCGATTCTGTGCAAAGGAAAAGCCAACGGAAGTTTTGACAGAATCGTAATTTGCAAACCAATGTCCGTTTTTGCTCATATGGCTGATATTGTGTGCTACAAAGAGAAAATGTCAAAGGTCATACAATTAATTTATGTAAACTGATTAATAAAGAATACTGACAGAAGAATTTTGTTAGCGTTAGGATCACAAACATCTGCCCATGCACACGTTGGCACACCCGAATGGTCGGTTTTTGGCGCACCAATGCATAGTGGTCGGTAAAGCATTCTAAATGGCCGACTCTTTGACGATAGTTAGACAAATAGACGTAAGAATAAAGTTAGCGATATTTGGATTATTGACAACCAACTATCGACCTAAGATACGTCTTGCGCGGCCTTTGACTCTAGGTAAGAATATTTTGCTGTATCACCGGTGCTTTTGTTTAAAGTGCCTAAATTTTGTACTGGTGACTTTTGTGACATGCCGGGATCTCCAAAAACGTTAAATTTACACTTGAGGATTAATTAAAGGACGGATGTGGTTTTTTAATTATGTGTAAATCACTATATTATAGAAACGAGGTCCGTTGATCCAGTTCCCCAGAAAGCCCATCACACATTGTCTTCTGTGTTTCATGTCCATTTTGTAGGGATGTATGTGAATAGTCCTATTATCAACTGCCAAACATCGAGAAGTGAGGCTAGTATTTAACCGGCCATCTATCTTACAGCAGGTAAACTTTTTACTTTGGTTTGCCAGTTGAAGGTTCGGCAAAGATTTAATTCAATTTGTTTCAAAAGAGTGCAGTGTTGCTCACGTGAATCTGGACAACCTTCACTCTCGTTAATATTATGAAGTCCAAGTACTCACTAGTTTCGCTTTTTCATTATTGTTTTAAGTGTTTAAAGAACGATAATTTATTTTTTTTCTATGATAACAGGTAATCCTTTCCTCGAAACTTTAGGGTATTTCAAGACTTTCGTCCTGAACGTGATTAGGTTTTAAATTCCCTTTCAGAAAATATAGAAATAGACTGCGAAATTCACGCAAGATATACTTCAGAATAATGTGAGATCTGTACGCAACCTGATTGAGCTAACTTATAATATGTTAACAATAGATCTGAAGTGAGTTTTCAATTAAAAGTAATTAATTAGCTTTAGTTGTAATATCAGGGGTGGGGCACCGTGAGGGTAACATAAATTTAAATGGACTATTTTAGCGCGGCCTGCAAGAATTACGCCTTGCAAAATTTGTCCGACTAAGTACTAAAAATTCCTCATCTTTTCATCTGCTTTGTACTTATTAACCTATCTGATAAAAAGAAAGATGATTTTTCCTGCCCACCTTTAGTAATAAATACGTATATCTTTCGGTCATCGAAGATATATGTTTGCACATCATATAGAGACTCATAGGGGACTCATTAAACGTCGCAATCGATGTGAACTACGTTGTTTACTTTATAAGCAACATTAAGAAAAGAACGACATGATGCTTTTTAAATGCACATCTTGCGATCTAATAAGTTTTTACAATTGGAGTTTTTTAGACCGCATGACGCTTTTTCTCAAGTATAATGTATTAAAAAACGTTATTTTCTACAAATCGTCAAAAAAATCCGGTGTTTTATTAATGTTTCATTCAAAATATAACTAAATTTATAAGGTCCTCAAAACGTAAAAGGGAAAACCCTCACTTCTTAAATATTCATTTTTAGCAGGATGTAAGTTTCTTCGGCTGCCCGACAGAAGTAGTCTCAAACCGGACACCTTAAGTGGCTAACATATTTCGAAATCATGCCACACGCTAAATAATACTTAAACCCTACCAGGCTATCTTTCTGAATCAACAACGTATTTCAGAATTCGATTAGTATTGCGCGAGATAGTATTCTAGTGTTCAATGGCATTTCCCTATGCTTTTTAACGTCTTTGTAAATGTAATTACATCAAGCAGAGAACGTGCACAAAATACTCCTTTCTTTATTTATTTTCTTTATTCATTTTGTTTTTAAATTACAACCCTAAAATGAAGGTATCTTTAGACTTCACAAAAAATTGATTTCAGGATCAATTCTCTTGTGTTGATAGCAAACCACGGTATGTCGGTCAACGCTTGTTGACTATCAGCGCCGATACGGTGACAGTCTTCTCGGGAGCTGCAAACCTTGTGGTTGAGCGCAACTGAGTGGCTAGAGTTTCAAGTCAGAAATGGCCATCCTATCCTGCCCTGCCTTTAGGAGCACTTCCTCTAGACGCATCATTTCCGATTAGTGAAGAAAATCCTATTTGTTCAAATTCCCCAAGCATACATCTTCCGGCGGGCAATCTTTAAACCCCTCACGAGTCCATATGAGGGATTGCTTAAAATGACTCGATGAATAAGAATATCAAAGAATACTAAGAGCTTTAGAATGAACATAACTAGAAAAAAATCCTATTTGAAAAATTTTGACGATTTTCCGGATTAAAAAAGTGCAAATGACATTAATTTGCTTTAGGTTTTTAGATACTTCAGATACTGATTCGCTGCAAATTGAGTTTTATCTGCTGAATCTTCCTCGATTCGTTATGCTAGGTCTACTTAAATTAACAATGGGCGTGCCTTTCTTAGCTTTCATTTTTCCAAGTATGCATACTTGAAAGAGTGAGCAGTTATTTTTTAAAGTTGAGTAGACCACATTAAAGGCGCTAATCTATGGTTCTAGCTTGCGCATATCATTCTTGTATTTGCGAAGATAACCTGTCTATATGAGGCCAAACTGATGAATACTAGTCAATATGCAGCTAGATGCGCATGAAACATGGACATATGATCCTTAGTGAGTTTTTTATTGTTTTAATAAGTTAATTAAAATTACAATAAATTCGCTAAAACTGCCAAAATCGGGTATTTGACAGGGCGTCGTCGCGCGACTAGGAAGTGCATGGTTTGTAAAATCGTCTTGCACGCGGTCGATCAAATTCCTAAAAAGCAGACGTGAATTTTACGTTTGTGTTTTCTACCTGGGTGGATGTGCACAACCGACTTTCGGTAAGCATATTGACAACTTTGCTTTGCTTCTTGATTGAATGAGCAGGCTTCCGGGAACAAGTCGCATGGACGCAATGAAGATGTATTTGATATTACACTACATGAAATTCTACGTGTACATTTCTCAAACGAGTACGTGTGTAAACGAGACTTGCAGGTCCCTTCAATAATAATGAAACACTAATTTTATATTTTATTTGATTTTAAGAGTTTGGCGTTCATTCTGAATCATGCAATGGGGGTATTTTTTATATCCCATAGATGAAGCAAAATCAGAACCAAAACCAACACATCTAGTTTTGTGTTAGTTATTGACTCATTTATATTCGATCACACGATCTCGTGGCTCGGTCGGTTTGAGTTTATGCTGTTTTCCTTCGCGCGTTTGAATCCCTTTGAGGCCGCAGAGATTGTCGTTAATGTATCAAAGAATTATGCAAGTTATCTGAAAGCATCTGTTAAGTTTATGTGTTATATCTATCGTTAAAATGACTGTTATTCAAAAGCTAATGCAGTTCCGCATACTCCTCTTTACTGAATGTCATATTTTTGGTTTACGAAGATAAGTATGTTCAGATATGATAAGAAAACCTGAGGCTTCTTCTTCCGGCATTCAATGGAAAACCGTCGAAAAACGACTTGCATTTGAAAAACCCAAAATCTTTATATTGCTTTTACAAAACCCTTTATGAACGATAGATTGTGTAATTCGTTATCCATTAATTAAAGTCTTGATATTCTGTATGTGGGCAAACCCATGAAATGTTAACGGAAATTCTGAGGTACATTTTCGTTTTGAAAAGCTTAATTAAATAGGGTTTTCAAACTGAACAGTTTGCAGTACAGTTATGAAATAATTCGCTTAAGTCAGGATGCCGGTGTTTGGAGGAAATTCCCCTCGGCTGCATACATAAGCGTTACTCTTTAACGAATGACTGTTTAAATAGCATGCATTTTCCCATTGATTGTCGATGTCCTTAAAAACTCAATTATATTTCATGGAAAACATGCATACCAATATTTAATCTTCGACTCATTCGGTAGAAAATTACGTCTTCTTTTCATTTTATACTCTAAGGATGGACACAATTCGGTTTAAAGAAGTTGGTAACAATTGGGAGATGGCACCCAAATAAATCCGCCCAACCAAAGCAGCCTGTCTTACGGGACAGGTGGTAATAGGGGTTTTACGGGTTGGGCCTTCGAGTGCGTGGATAAATATAAATAATACTAAGAAGTATTTTCAGAAATGGCTTTTCGAACGATAAAGTTTAACCTCATCACTATATGGCAACTAAAATGTGCGCGGTGTCGGATTTACTTGAAAAGGCAGATAATGTGAAGTCGAACCAGCTCGTATTCCCTGCTTAATTGCTTTTTAAATAGAGGATTGAAGGCGGAATGCAGTTGGCTAAACGCAACGTTCTGCGCTGTGCTGTTCATGACCCTATGCCTTCATATTCTCGCTTTCAAAACTGCACGTTCAATAAACACAGAGGACGCGAGAGTTGCCATTTTGTAAAATTGCTTAGATGATGACGCCATCTGTCTAGGATTGTATGCTTTTAAAGTTTTCCGGCCCTCAGTAAAATACCCTTTTTATTCCTTTTATCAGCCTGTGGACGAACACTCATGCAGTCCTTCGGCATATTCTCATCGGTACCGGATTTTTTTGGGTGCCATCTCCGAATTTTTACCAAAAAGCATTTAGTTTTGAGACCTTTCATCATCACCAAATGGCCATTCATAATACGTTATGTCTCTGCTTTTACCAACGTCACTTGTCAAGTTAACAATATGGATCGAATCCACTGATGAATTTTATGAACCCTATATCGTACCCTTTACTACCGAAGAGAAATGTGTGGTTTTCCGTAGGTGGAAAAAACATGACTTGTAGTTTGGAAACCCTGAATACAAGTGTGATGGCAGAGCCGGTTCAAAATTATTCGGGAATTGGAAAAGTTTTTAAAAAGAGAATTATACCCTTCCTTCGAGTAAAATATTGGAAGACGACGTAAGTGTTGACTGAATGAGCGAAAGAATGAATACTTGTATGCATATTTTCCAAAAAATATAGTTGGAGTTCTGTGGGCATCAAAAATCAGTGAGAAAAATTCCTGCTATATAAATAGCTATTTCTAGAGTATAGTGTTTGCATGCAGCCGAAAGGAATTTCATCCGAAAGTCAGCAACCTGACGTAACTGAAATATTATAGAATTACGCTGCAGGCTCACTAGTTTTACAACCCTTCTTAATCAATCTTTTCGAAACGAAAACGCATTTCGGAATTTCGGTTGGCATTTCATGAGTGAGCCCACCTACTGTATAATCTCCGTTGAAAAGAACTTCTTGCTTGCTGACGCAAAGTTCGAAAATGCGACGGGGAACGAGGCTACGCTCTTGAGCTGCCTATTCTTATCGATAAACAAAATTATAATCAAATGTTACATCAGCAAATCTGGAAGCTCGAAAGTTACCGGTAAGTGCGAGCCAGGCGCAGACTGACGCCGCTAAAACAATCGGGAGTATATGCACAACAGTTCCTCAGCAAATAGGTGTCTAGTCTATACGTAAATGAATCAACAGTTTCGCAAAGAACCACCGCCTCAGAAAATCCGTGTCATGCCCCAGTAACCCTCTGCGAGATGGCGTTCCGTCGGATGTCCGTACGGGAGAGATTCCTTTGCAGTTCAAATGGATGACCACGCAGACGGTCAGTCCCGGCCAATTCGAAGAATTCGTCAAAGGCTTTGGTGCACTCACGGCCTCTGTAAATCCTGTGGGTTTGAATATGACCTCCGCGCAATTGCCCGTAGTTGAGAGAAAACAAAGTTAGTTCGGCTAGCCTGGATTCGTTAGGCAGATGGTCAATATTCTTGACCATCTGCTTAGCTATCTCCCGTACTATTTCCAGGCCGCCGGGCCTGGACTGCATAATCTAAGTGAGACCGGACGAATGCCCCTTAAAGCTTACCGAACAGCTCTTTATCGATCTGCATAAATCTTTGCTCAGCGCAAATAACCCACCTATCGCGCGTTTGACTGCCCTTTGACATTGTGATGATGGTTTCACCATTAAGGGCACTAGAACACCGAGGCGTTTATCTTCCACAACCTTTGAAAATAACTGTCCACAAAGGACGTATTAAAAGGAATTGCCCTCCTTATTGGTCTTTTTGGTGAGAAATCTCTGGACCGATAATTTTTCTACATGAAAACTAAGGAGTCAAAGAGCCGACTAACTGATTAGGTGGTTGAGACTGTCTTGAAGCGCGTACCTGTCTGCGTCCGATCTGATGTCGTCAGCGAGCATGACGCATTGTATCCCGGGTAGTTGACGCAGTCGGTATTGTAAACAAAAAATAGCCACGACCCTAAGACGGAGCCCTGGGGTACACCACTTAGAATGGCGGTAGGAGTTGGCCTCGAGGCCTCAATGCACATGGTTTGCGATCTCCCTGTAAGAAAATTTGTTATCCATGTCAGCAGCCTTCCTCCTATCTCAATTTCCGGGAGGTTATAAATTAAGCGTTTGTATGGGAAGCTGTCGAATGCCTTCTTGAAGTCCGTGTAGAGGGCACTGACCGTACCATTCTCATCCAATGCGCGAGTCCACTGTTCTCTCGATAGCAGTGAACTGGAAAGGCAAGAGCGGTCCTGTCTGAAGTCGTGCTGCGGGTCTGCGTGTAAGTGTATTTGCTCCAGGAACTTCATCGTCGCCTTCTTAACTATGGCTTCCTTTTTTTTCAGCCGATAGAGGTGGGACCAACAGGCAGGTAATTGTTAGCATTAACACGAGCGCCACCCTTGTATATCGGAAAGATATTTGCTGTACTTCATTTCAATAGCAGTCTCCTTAATACAAATGACGAACGGAAGGTGCGCACTAGTGGTTTGGAGGGTTCATTCGCCAATTGTTTCAAGATTTTGGCCGGTATGTTGTCCGGACCCGATGGCTGTGCCTTTTTGAGCATTTGTAGCTCCCCTTCCACGACCGCTGTCGGGAAGAGTATGGAGTCAAACACGGGACCAGACGTCTCAACAGCACTGCTGGCACTGCGATTGCGAAACTCTGTTTCTCTAGTAAAAACCAAAGCAAGATACTATCCTTAGTGTTCAGCCTTTCCGCTGTTCTCAATGATTTCTGCACCATTATCATCCTTTTTTTGCTGTGATTGGGTCCTTTTTTCAGCCTGCTGTTAAGATATTAAAATAGAATATTGAATAAATATTATTGAATTTTGCGTTGATTTTCCTGTCTCATATTACGTTATGATGTTTCCATGATAAACGTTTCCTGTTTCCCTCAGCAAAGTAAATTTTCAATGGAAAAAACGGCTTGACGCGATGAAGCTACGAATGTCAGATTTAAAACGCGTAATATAAATAACCAATGAAATTATTTTAAGTGCGTAATTGTCGGTCACAATAAATGCAAGCTTCAGTAGCAGTTTGCCATTTTTCATCTGAGTTGGTTTTACGATAAATATTTCAGGGTTTTTTAACGAAAAAAGATATTTCGCAGGAATAGGTAGATTAAGCTACTAATTAAGAGATTTATATTGAGCTACTATCACCTCTTTTAAAGGGAAATCAGATTAAGCTAACTGTGCTACAGACACAAATAGTCATAAAATACTGTTCAGATTTAGCGGTGTTACGGGAGAAATGTTTCTACCACTGGAATATCTCACTCATTTATGGTCTCAACTTTTAACAGGGAAATTGTGAAACATAATGTAAAGGTTACAGCTGCACTTGCAGTTCGGCAAATTGAAATAAGTGTCTTAATTTTTTGAATTGCTGATCAACAGTTTATGCTATAACTTGGATTGAAAAACAGGCTAGCTACTCCCTTTCCACATTTTACAAATGCTTTCGTCTTTATTGCAATCAACTGGTTTCGTGGAATATGTCGCATTAGTAGTTCTAGGCTAATTTTCGGGATTTGCGCCACACGAAATGCTTTTGACAGACAGCAGGTATTTATGTAAAACCTACGAAAGGCCATTGGCAAGACTGAAAAATTGTTGCCATATGACCCACAAAACGGGATTATTTCAGACCCAGTACTTAGTGTGCCTTTTAAATACCTTACCCAAGTTTCTGAAATATAACATCATGCACCAAAAATAACTCAGATTGTCTTGTAATATCTATTGTCATCCAGCATAATTTAATAATCTTTCCCTTATAACAAGATGTCGGCTTTTTAAGCGTTTTTTAATCCTCTGCAATCATCAACCTCCCTACAGTGGTCATTTTGTTAGTTCGAAGTCTTTTATCTATTTCGGTGCTTCCAAACTGTTGGAGATATTTTATAGAGTTTGCGGCTAGCGCCCTTTCTAACATATCGTTTGTTGAAAACTGTGCCTATAAAATGTTCAACTTTAGAAAAGGTTTTGATTTTACTCGAATGTGCTTGCAGTTATTATATTTTCAAATGCGTGCAAATGACATTTAACCTATCTGCCATATATGGTTTCACTTTATGAAATCAGTGTGATACCTTCTTAATAAGAAAGCCGTGTTTTTTAAATTAGAGCTCCACAGCTTTTGGTATAGTAAACACTTACGTCATACAGATAACGAGTGGAGGTCTGGATTTAAGGGGAAGTGAAGAGCCTTAATAAAGCCATATGGTATTTATTCTCGAGCAAAGGCTCCTATAAATTAAAACAATGCATTCGTGCATGCCCTCCATAAAATTTATTTGGGTTTATAAGAGAGTAAATGACATCCTAAAACACGTTATATCTATTAAGTAACTTTTTAGCAAATGCGAGTTATTCAAGCAGCCGAAAATTGGTCTGTGCAAACTCGGCGTCCTGAAGCGGCTGGCATATGTGATATCTATCCTGCATGATAATCAATCCCAAAACTATATACTATTAATCCTTTCTTATAGAGTTCAATCCTCGGGATTCTTGTTAACTATTCCTACCTTAAATCACACCTCGTGAAGAACTTAATTTTTCTTGAACTTATCGGGAGAGAAAAGAGAGTCCCCGTTCCTTATACTTGTATTATTTTAGTTTTTATTTGTCTGTTTACGTTTAAATGCATGTTGCATCTTTGTCCTTACTGGAGTTTATTCTAATCTTAGTTATTAATTTAAAAGTATCGGTAAATGGATTTGTCAAAGTACATACGAAAGTGTTCGACAGCAGATTCTTTTTCCCCCTGGCCTGTAGAAAATACATAGATCTTTTGGCGCAGTAGCTGACGTTTACTCAAATGATCTATAAATCGTAGCGTTTAACGGAAATATTGAAAAGTCATGACTGGGAAACTTCACGTCCCCTGACGTGTTTATATTTAAAACGGAATAAATCACATACTTTATTACATGTTTTCATAGCTGTAGCGACAATGAATACTGGGAAAAACCGTTTCGGATAAATTTAATTTTGTCAGCTATAATTGGTTTAACCACACTTCTTCAGAAAGTCCGCACTCACGGAGGTACTGTTGACAATATTGCAAGCGTTTTCAAAACTGCGTAAAGTGTGCATAATCCCGCAACACAAGCGTTTCATTAACAGTATTTTCAAGTGTATTACCTGATTGGATTCTATGGTAGGGGCTCGATCAGCCATAGAATTGCAGCTAAAAGGCAATTTTCAGTGCCGTAGGTTGTATGAACGTTGGTTCTATTTTAAGCTGCTCTGCTTTAAAAGGTTTTTTGGAGGGACGCAGTTGAACCGCCATAGTGCTTATTATAGTCCGCTTTGTTACAAAAATAACCCCAATTGAGTAAGTGTTTACGTCATCTTAACGCATCGTTCTTCTCTAAACACGGGCATAGCCCATACCTTTGGCAGCAGTATGTCGTTACCTTCTTTTGGCTTTCATAAAGCAGGACAAGCTGTTTTCAGCTGTTAAACTGTTAAACTGTTTGTACATACAACAAGCCTCTATTTTTGTCGTTATGCCAGTGCCTTCCCTAGTGCAATATCTGACCAGGCCGTTAAGTGTAATGCTGGCGCTTTTAAGCTAACGCCCACATCCAGATGTGTGGTATTGATGCGTTCATTGCAACGATACTTTCAAGCAGCCGGCGTGTCAATTTAAGCCCGCCTTGAAAAGCGTTATGTAAAAAGTGATTTTCCGACCACTGATGTTCATGTCTTTACCGTAGGAACATAGCTACAGTTTTGCAGGTCAACTGAGCATAGTTCTCTGGTGCGTGGGTTGTTTAACGTCTGCTGGCGTACTTGTGTCAGTTCACTTGTTTAAGGGACTGCAGCGAGAGGTGTAAGAGACTGAACAAAAGTTCTCCGCAACACCATTCTACGACCACTGGCGTCTCTGGTAATTCGTTTCTATTAATTAATTTTAACTATTCAGTATAGCATGAGGTACTGTTCAGTGACAGTGCAGGGCAGTATTCCATGACAAGGACAGTCGTTCAAATAAGGTAGGTCAGAAGAAGAACGGTCACTGACTGTTTTATGAAACTCACTTGTCGCGATGTACCTTGAGGCTTCTTCCCGAGCCTCATTAATAGCCAAGCAACGTCAGGTGATATCGGCAGCAAAAGATTAGGGACGAGTGTAGGGGAGATTGAAAGGACAATTTCCGACTTATGAGCCGTTGTCAGCCTGCCATATCCAACCCCAAAGTGCGCAACGCCTGAGGGTCTACCTCAAAACTTGTTGGCGAGAAGTCCAACACACCTGACCACGAGCTGCAGATGACGGATTTTGTAGCGTGATCGTGAGCGCTTGTCTACCGCTGTATATTTCTGATCGCAGCCGACAGGACAACGAGCCAGTGGCTCAGTGGTTAGAAGCGTTTAACTTTTAACCAACAGGTCGCGGGATCGAGCCCCAGGGCATGGCTGGCTGAGGACGACTAAGCAGCCGAAAATGGCCATTCCGGTCTCTTTTAGCTTTGTCGCTGAGGCTATCCTGCCTATATGAAGTACCTTTCTAAATGGATAACTATTGCCCACTATCACATCAGTCAAGCATTTTTGTGCGCGTTTGTAGAGATTGCCGTTAATAATTACTTTTCTGAAGCTAATCTTCGAATTTTCTACTAAAGCTACACATGAATAATACTTGTTGCGACTGATATCACAACCATGTTGTAAATGCAAACTCTTTATAATACTAGCATTTCACTGGCAATTTAATCAAATGTATTTCCTAACTCTATTAATCTTAAAACCGCAATCACCTCCTTTATCGTTGGCAATGCAAATGTCGCGTGCTTTGGCGGATTTTATACGAAGACACAGTTAAGCCCCGGCATACACTGGCCTTATTCAAAAATAACGCTCTCTTATCTGCTGCCCACGCCATCGGTGCACACCGCGTTTCTTAACGCCATGGCGCAGTCGTTTCTTTGTGCATTATTTTGAGATTACGTTTAATGGCAGTTTGAGAGTAGGTAGAATAGCTTTTCGCAACGGTCAAAAAATGAAATACTATTTTTGGACTCTACCATATGATGATGCCGACATGGTTCATCCCCCTATTAGAGTATTCGATGAATGGCCATCAGGATCATATGCAATAACTGATTTTTTGTGATACTTTTTTCGTGACAGCCTTTAATGTTAAATTTCGCTACCTGGGATAAGGTTATATAATATTTTCTCAACTGAGCAATGGAGCAGAAAGTGCGGTTGATAAGTAGCGAGTTTGAAAATCGTAATGTTATCCCTAGTGTGAGTCGACATTCTGTGGCCAAAGCAATCGTTTAAATAACGTTCTGTGTTAGAGAGTAGTTATGCTCAAGTTTAACATAGGTTAAACGAATATCTATAGATTTCGGTACAGGCCTGTAGCGACTGTCGTTAGTAATTAGACCTTTAATCATTTGTCTACAGTTAAACTTAGATCAACCTAAATTACAACTGTACGAAGGAGGTCTAGTGAGTTTTCAGCCACTGTTTTAAAAAGTACTTTGCAGAATAAAGTTGCTGTCAAGTAAAGCATCAATTAAACGAAGACTTAAAAAAGAGTGCATGACTATAAACATTATTGTTAGAAAATCAAGCCGCGTTTTTTCTGAAATAAATCTGACAGAGTTTTGAAATTGTGATGCTAGCTTATCTTTATCTAAAAAAGAATTATGTGCGTTGACGTATACGTACAAATGTCAACTATTAACACCCACTAATGCCACATTTGAAAATGACGTTTAATCGCGCATTCAGCAGGACCAGTGTAGGTGCGCTCCGTTGATTTCAAGCAGCATCATAATACTAATTGCGCAATTATAACACGCTAGTTACCACGGAGCATTTTATTATAAAAATGTTTACATGGTTAGTTAGCGTTTCGCAGTTTACTTGTTGGAATTGCCTAAGTAAACGCATTGATTAGTTACTGCAAAACGAGAGAAAAGGTGCAGCTTTGTTGCCAATCTGAACTTTAAACAGCGGTAATGCAAGTTGCACGATTACTCAAATATCTCTCCATATAAAAAGAAAGATTATCCATGTTTAACTGAGCAGAGCTAATAGTATGTGCCAAAGGATGATGAAATGTTCGTGGCTGGGTTATCGTGCTCACTTTGCGGATTTCAACAGTGTTGTTACTAATTAAATGGTCAAAATCGTTCGCCTACAAAATGCGCCTAATTTTGTTATTTAAATAGCTGTAGCTGATTCTTAGTTATCGTTACGCAGAAAAAGGACTGAATTTTACCCATCCACTAACGTTACTGTTTCAACCGCAGGAATTCTTTGCCGCAACCCGAATTCTACTAAAATACTAAAACAGCCGACAAAAATTTTTGAGCTCAAATTTTGGGTTGGAACGAATCTTTGCTCTAATTTAATTAACTGCAGATAAGAAAACACTTTTTTTTTAAATAACATCAAACCATATTGGTTTGTGATATCTTTCTGTTTATATCATTTATTTTCTTTGAAAGAAAAAGAAATCTGTTTAGTAAATTGCCTGCTAGCTCAATCCAGCGGTTAAATAAAGCACAATTAAAAAAAATTTTAACACCGAATTAAACGCCTACTTTGATTGTACAAGTGGACGAAGGCGTAGTGTACTACCCCAAAAGCAAAAAAAAAGAATATGCGTATGCATGTTTCCCAGGAAATACAACACTATCCTTAAATGCATCGGAAATTAATAAAAATAATGCGTGCTAATTAAGCGGTTATTCTTTAAGGAGCATAGTTGTTGTATGCAGTTAGATTGAAGTTCTTTTAAAAGCCCGCATTCTGAGGTAGATGAATGATAAGAGGTTTACGCTGCATGATGAGCAGTTTAAGAATCCTATATAATAATGCTTTTTGAAACTAAAACGCATTTCGGAATTTCCTTTGACACTACGAGTTAACTCACCTACTGTTTCTCTTTGTTTCCCGCAGTTAGTTTTCGATTGCGCCTCTTCCGATAGAGATGGCAGTTAGGTGAATGGGCACGCACTAGTTTCTTCATCACTGGCTAAATATAATTAAAAAGGAAGGAAAAATTTCTGAAGAGTAAATTGCTACATTAAAAATCATCGTTAGCATGCCTCTAATTAAGCAGTTTTTTAACTTGCTGTATCAAATAGGACAAAGCAACGGCGTTCAGCATTGTATAATTATTTACCATACTGACGACAGAGGCACCAGCTAGACGCTTGAACAGGAAGGTTTCGCCGAACTTCTGACGCTGCCTGGTGCAGCTGCGAGTGGGTCGGACCAACAGTGTGTCCCTGGTGTGTTCTCTGGTATATGGACTTCTGTTTAATCTTGTCTTTTTTAATTTCCGAGGAGAATAATGCTCAACCCGAGGAAAAGTACTTCTGAAAAGGACCTTTTTAAATGCGGTACAGTAAATAATTACAGGTTTTTATGCTAATTGCTGCCTGTTTTCAGTTTGAAAAAATTACGCAATTATTCCGCCGCTGCTAGTGGACTTCAGCTAAAATATTTACATCAAATTTTGGACCAAGCCTGATAAGATTCGCTCCGACGGATTTGCTTCAATTTCGTGCATTAAATTCCTCGGAAATGAAACAGTGCAAATTATTTTATCCCCTATGGGATAATTAGATAAGAAATGCTGTCCAATAAATTAATCATTTCACACAAAATCAGCGCCATAGCTGTTTGCGATAATTTAAACTTTTCAGCGTTTTCGTGAAAACCGATTAAAGCATTAAAATACGCGTTTCACCTGTGATTTAAGTTAACTCTTTCAACAAAGACGAATTAAATATGTCTTTGTCAAATGCTACAAAGGTGTTCACGTTACCACAACAAATGCTTTCTCATTAAGAGGTATTTGTTTACGCAAAAATTCTACAGGATTTTGAAATAATTTAATCAGCCAAATTTGTCATCTCAATGAAAGATTGAAAATGCTTCGGTTAATTATTCCAGACGAAAGTGCCTGAGAAAAGAGTCAAGAACTAAAACGAATGTAGGACACACGGATAAAAATAATCTTTGGAGACAAAGAAATATGTCAGCCGTGGTTACCCTAAACGCCATTTCATGGCTAAAATGAATTCTTAGTAAACTATTTAGTGGAACCTGATTATTTCATCCGCCCAAAAATGACGATTTAAACATAAAAGTCATTTATTACGGTCTAGACCAAACCAATGCATTAAAACCCCAAAAAGTTTTAAGCTGGCGTGAAATCGAGGCGGGAGTGGAGAACATAATAAGCATATAATTTCAATGTTTCATGAACTTTTCGATGTTGCTAAGCGCCAAAAGCTTCATACATTATAGATTTGTTTATAATTTATTCCGTAAATTACAAAACACTTAACCGGCAAAGACTGGCGTCAGGGTTAATTTGATTTACTTTCTCTTGTAGTCCAGACGTAGTAAATTTAGGAATAAAACATTATTTAAAATATGGAACTTAAAACTGACGCTTCATAAACCACTGGAGCAGAATAGGTGGAACTTTTAATGCAATGCATGACACGACGTCAGTTTAGCCGGAGGACCACTCGAACCGACTTGGACCGTTAACGGAATCGCATGCTACCCCCTTTGTAGGATGCCTTTGTGTGGTAGGTGTAGAAGGGTGTTGAATTTAGCTAAAAGTATACAAAGTGTGATAGCATACGCACGCTATACAACATCATCCGTTATGTTCTGCCAAGCATATGGGTTACAGGGACTGCGGCTGTCGTGCCAAACAGGAATTCATTGAACCACAGATGAGAGCTGGGTACCAGAAAGCGGCGCGTTAGAAGTATCTGCCGGACGCATGGATTAGCTCGATGGAGAGACTGTCCTTGCACCGGATATGAGTACTTGCTCCGTCTGTGGTCCTGTCTGCGCTATCCAGCCCGCATGGTATCGTCTATGCTACATTCGCATGCGTCGCCTAAATCAGGAACATTTTTGAGGGAAACTAGTGTTTTTCAGAAACACTTAAACGTCGTGAATTTTGATCATTCGCCTAGTCCCCTCTGGTTAATATCTGCTTTTCGTGCAGAATGTGTCTAAGTTATTTAAGAAGGCGAGATGTTTTGAAATTTGGGCAAAAATAGATATTACGATGTTTTTGTGAAACCTCTTGTGCCATTAACTGTCAAGGACGTCGTTTGCGCCTCCACGTGTGTTTATTTGATGGGTGGGTAATTTAGTCTTCAGCGTTTTACTAACCAGGGGTTACTGCGTCTAAAAAAATATTTTTACAACGTTGACCTTGGGAATCGGGTTGCAAGCCCACAGGGCCTTTATGAAAAACCAGGCGTTTATGTCAGTTTTTGGAAGTCAGATTAACAAGTCTTGGGTATTTAGTGCCTAGAGCGCAGGATTAACGTACACAGCCAATCAGTTGTTGAAATTGACCGGAACTGTTTTGGCATTTGAACACGTAATATATTGACAGTAAAATAAAACGACTATCACAAAATATTTAATCCTAATTTTAAACATATAAAAGGTCACACTTCATGAGGTATAGCCTCTGCATATGATTAGTTAGGCAACTTAAAGAGCAAAACTACCAGTTAACAAAATACCAGTATTTATATGGCCACTATGCTGTGGATTAATGGCAGTTGAGCGAAGCCCAAAACTGAACAAGCATAACGAAAGTGGCCGCATGTTATCCCGTTTACAGTAGAAGAATATTACTACTTTTTAGCAGCATCAAGGAAAAGTTCAAAAGCATCAAAAGCGTCTCTTATTGGCTTCACCGTGCGAAAATATGAAATTAACGAAAATCTGTAAATAGGATAAACTATTAGGGTTCTCTTTACAGATATGACTTGGACGACGGTTTTCAACTAATCGAGAGCACATTTGTTGTTGAAATTTGTCTTGGATGCTTATTTTTCTCGGCAGTTATGTTTCTTGTTGAAGTGATCTTCCACATGTCAATCAAGTGACCAGTAACACGAACCTGAGCGCTTAAAAACTCCCTAAGTCGATAAAAGACTTTAAAAGAATCTTATCTTAAGATCCTCCATGGACACATCACAAAGAATCTGTTTTCGTGGACAATCAACTGGGAACCCTGAAAATTATGAAGTATTAAGAGATATCCCAAGTCCGATCTAAGGTACAACATAATCTAGAAGAAAGGATAGTGCAAGCGACTTTTACAGAGTTAGCCACCTCTTTATGTACTAAAATGACGTTCTTTCGACTAAATTTGTCAATTGTATCATCATTTATCACTCTATGGGTCAATAACCGGGCTAAAAATTATTCGTGACCTTTGGCATTTTAGTAATCAGTCCGAAGTACTCGCCGGCAGTCGTATTTTTATCCTCACTTCAGTGAGATGAAACTGAATTAACTTTTGGTCCAATCTGAAACATTGGTTAAATAGATGCAACTGGGTCATTGGATATTTCAAAATGGCTCAGAGCATAGGTGGGTTTGCATCTTACTTCTGAACTAGCTTTGAAAAAGAACGTGTTCATGCAGTTAATAAGGGATTAATAAAGTAACCAGTTGCTTAGGGAGACAAAATGCCTCTAAATGCTGGTGTTTTGGGACATATGACTTTTAAGTAAGTAAGGAAGGTAACGTTTTCGAAGTTTTTTTGCAGCTGAATCTGTTTATGTCTTACAAGTCAACCCACAGCGCGCTATGCGATACTGGGCTGTTAGCCCTTTTTAAGAGACCTTAAAAACGGCTAATATTTTAATTTTTTTCATTCTATGTATGCCACCCCTATATTATTAAAGTTGGCCTACGTTGTTAAGTCAAGTGGTTTGTGGACGATCGCACTCACAAAATTAGTGCTAACTGCCTTATAAGAAAAAAGTCTCCAAATGCCAATGTCTCGAGCAGCAGTCCGTTTTAAGGAATCGAAACGGCGGAATAGTCAAATTTAAAAATTCTAAATCTAAAAAACTGTTCACGCCTCAAAAAATCCTAAAGGTTTCGACTTTTTCATTTTCCTTTCTTTATTATGTTTCAGTGGGAGCATTGATTGACAGGAAGCTTTTCACAACAATTTTCAGGTGGTACAGTCCCTCCCGATCTACAATCCGTAAATTTGAAAATGCTGGAGGCGTTGCTATCTTTGTGAAATGCCTAACTATTTCTGGAGAACAGTGTACGCTGTATGGCCACCGGGTATTACAGCAGAGTTCTATTGGAACAGACCCATCCCTATTCAAACAACTGGGAAATCTTGAGTAACGGTAATTTATTTTCGGATCAAGCCGCTGAAAATATGTCCAGCGAACAGAAGTCAAGTGTTAAAACACGCGTAGGTGCCCTAAAGATTACTTAGCGAATCACCTAATGCAACACGACCCTAGGAATCGGGTTATCTTGGCCGACTGGCAGCTTTTCAAGCGCATGCCGTTTGTTTTATAAATTCTTGGACCGTGTATTTTGTGGACTTGCATGTGTGGTGGTTCATCTATATGCGGGTTTTCACCGCGCCAGCCACCTGCAGCCTCTCCCTTTTTCCGGTCTTGTTTATTATGGCTTAACACCGGGCTGATGCGGGGAGGTGAAAAGAGTGCGATAGATGCAGCGCAAGTCCACTGTTGTTCAGAGTCTCTGCTCACATCCTGCTCTGGAGTACACGGTGGACATTGTCGGTCATGAAGATTGGACTGGCGTGTAAACTGGGCCTTCCTCAATTTACCCTGATAAGTCTACGTTAACTAACTTTGACGTATACGCATATAAACTTTTATTTTTTTCCAAACATCTCTTCCTAAGTGAGTTAACGGTTGTTCTCAAAGGACCGGTAGGACTAAACGCGGACAACAACGTATGATTTTATTCTGCGTCCATCGTCATTGTAGTCTCCACCTTAACCTCTCTGGATGGGAGAAAACTGGATGACATTAGCGGACATCCTATCAGTTATGCAGTAAGGGCGGGAATTTGTTCGTTTCAGCGGCAGGGTTTCCGCTGTTTGAGTGAATTGAGTAGTCTTTTTTGCACTTATTTGACAGTCATTAGTGTATGTTGTGGACATGGTCTGATCGTAGGACGGATGAATACGAGGCTTTTGAGATCTGCTCGCACTGTTTACCCAGGATAGTCGGATTCTAAAAAAGTGAAGCAAATTTGGTATTTTTGACGCTTACCATTCATTTTCCTATCGAACATCGGGGCTGCTCAGGCAACCATTCTCGAGCGTAACAGTGCATACACATATGAGGTCATGGTGTCATTTGACGTGATCTCCTTATTCACCTCCATCCCACCCGCGCTGGCTATCGACACTACTGGTGGCTTTCTCCGGGAAATGTATGATAAGACCGACCAACAGCTCAAACGAGCACACATAGTTAGGATCCTAGAATTGTGTCTAAAGGCCTTCTTTACATTCAACGGCCAAGTCAACGAGCAAAAGAAGGGGACAACGATGTGCTCGCCTCTATCTGGACTAATTGTCGAAACGGTTCTGCGGAGGCTTGAGCGGCTGGTCTTCAGGTCGTATTCCCCCCCCCCCCGAAGTTCTGAGCTGGATACGTCGAAGACACATTCGTTGTAGTCAAGAGGAGTGAGGTGAAGACTTTCAAGGCATTAATGAACTCAATTTTTCCCAACATTCAGTTTACTGTAGAAGAGGAAGTCAACGATCATTTGTCCTTCCTGGACGTACAAGTTACGAGATTGACAGACGGGAAGACAAGGACAATAGTTTACCGTAAGGCAACGAACACTAGGCGTATCATCCACTTCAGACGCAACCAACCTGTTGGTCATAAACGAACTTGTGTCAGAACTCTCTTTCAACGAATTCAAACACACTGCAGCGGCGACAGTGGGAGGAAGGAGGAGGTAACTAACTTACAGGCCCTTTTTAAAGCTAACGGCTACCCGAAGTCCTTCATACGCAATTGCCTCAAGAAGCCTCATTTTGAGCGGTCATTTTGGCTCTAAGTACCCTATGTGAAGAACGTGTCAGAGGCGACGACGAGAATCCTAAAAGCTTTTGGGACTGGCGTAGCCCATAAACCAGAATGCAACATCAGACAGCAAATCATGAAGTCCAAAGACCCGCTTCCAACAACAGAACATTCGGCGGTGGTCTACAACATACCATGCCCAAATTGCAATGCGAGGTATGTTGTTGAAACGGGCAAACGTCTTGGTACAAGACAGCACGATCGCCAACTTGCAATCAACCGCAAGGACAAGCCGTCTTTGATCTATGGTCACATAGGAGAACTGAACTCCGATTTTGCCTTTGAGAAAACGATGGTAATTGGTCGAGCCAATCAGAAGACGGCCAGACTGCTGTTCGCAAGTTGGTTCTCGACTGACATACTCAACCCAGCTATAGATCTACATCCCGCCCACCAGGCTGTGCGTACAAGGCTCGGATCAGTCCGGACAGGATCAGTAAGGCAGGCGAGCACGCGGGATCGGGAGACAACGCTCACGGAAAAGAGCGGAATCTCGGGCCAGACGTTATGTGACCAGAGCCGAACACTGTCTCACCGATGCGCCCGCGAAGCTGAATGCTGCTCACCTGAACAGCAACGACCGATCAGTCCACCGGTTGACGTTAAAGGGGCTAAGCGGAACGTTGATTTGACTACATTAACGCCGATCTTAAAGGGAACAAAGGTCACGCAAGCGTGTCAGCGGTCAGTCCCGGGGAGGTCTAAGCGCTTCAGCGGAAAATAGACAGGTCAAAGTTCATGTGCCAAGCGCGGCTATAATACGAGACAAGCCGCACGACTGAACAACTCAAGAACGGCAGGAGCAACAAGTACGCTAATCTAATGATGGAAACGAGAAAGCTTCCGAAACGTCAGTTCGAATACAATATGCTCCATGAATTCGCCCTCTCTTCTCCTTCGTCTTCTTCGGGAGAAAATGAACGCGATAGACAGATCTATATCTTTATCCGCATTGTGTTCAAGGTCGGCCGGCATATACGCTGTCCACTTCCCTTTAACCCTTTGAAATTCTTTGCCTTTAATTGCAATGAGCAAGTTTCCTGGAACAAGTTACATTTGTTGGTGTAGACGCTTTTTGCATTATTTTCTCTAACTAGCACTAGATGCAATGCAACTGATAAATGTTCCAAATGCAGCCCAAATTAAAAGGCAAAGGCCTAAAAGTGCTTTTAACAAGGATTGCATGTACGCTAGGTAATGAGACGTAAGAAGGCACATCTCGTAGATTTGTAAATTGTTTTGAACTAGACCTTCATTTTCACTTGCATTGAGAGTTAAGGGGCAAGAAGTAGCCCACCTCTGATAATACATCTTCAAAATACGCAGTTCCCAACAATAATCCATAAGGTAATTATTTTTAGAAAACCATTGTATGTATGATTATTTTTGTGAACATCTTATTTTGAGTGTTGCTTGAGTATATTTCGTTATATTTTCTGACCTTTAGACAATCTTTCTAAATCTGCTTCTTTAATGCGATTTAGTCCCTATTCAGTTTTTTTACAGCGGTCGTTCAAATTCCCCGTTAATTTGCTGAAATGAATAGGTTTCAAGGAACAACTTTCATTAGTTAATGTAGACGCTTTGTCACTTTTTTCGTATGGTTGTCGCTACATGCAATGCCACTGACAAATGTTCCAGACAAACAATCATGTAACAACATGGGGGCCTATTGAAAAGGCTGAAGCATTGCTACCATATTACAAACTCATAAACATTAGTTATTGTTGGCAAGATTGTAATTAATGCAAAAGTGCTCTTGAAATCCTTACAAGTGAAAGTAAATGAGACAAAAGTCTTTGTAACTAGACAAATCTGTATCGTCTACGTATGCAATGTTCTTTTTAGCAGACGTTTGACAAAACTGGATGTTGTTCGGTGTGATTTAATAGTTTGACTAAAATATACTGCAATGGGTTTTCAAGATAGGCCGTTTTTTTGAAATATTTCCATGTAATTCGGAATAGTGTGAGAGATGAGTTCGTGAGAGTATCCGAAACCTCAGGTCAAAAAACCTTTTGTTCCGATAGTCGCATATTCTTCTTTTGAAATGCTTCCTGGAACTTGCCTGTTTACTTCTGTAGTTGAGTGTTTATCAACACATGGTACCCTTGGCAGGAAGGTAAAATAAACATTTCCTTTGCACTTTTTTGAGACTTTTGGCTTTTTAATTGAAATGAACTTATTTCCCGGAAAACGTTGCATTAGTTATTGCCTACGCTTTCAACGTTACTTCGTATAGTTGGCACTATGCGAAATGTTACCAGCACATTTGTCAAGCCAATCAGTCATCCATAAAACAAGGAAAACCCTTGAAAGGACTAAAACGCTTTTGTTGTATGAATTAGAATGCATGGCATTGAGTACAACCCTACGCAAAGCAATGCCATTTATATCCTGTAGGCGACACAATTGAGTCCCAGGTAGGCAGCCCTGGTTTCCTACTAAACATTTTAACATGCTATTTCATGCATACATTTTATCCAGAAACCCTGTTCACCCTTGAAATACGCAATTAAATACCATATGTTGTCTGCCAACGAATAATAAAAAACATCGTTAACACTTCTTATATGAAGATACGAATACACTAAAATATCAGACCGCGGCATTAGCGATCGAAACACCCAAGGAGCTCCCACTGAAATTCACCGACATCGGACCACCTGTAAGGAACATGCAGCCCGTCGAAGAAATCAAAAGATTTCAGATTTTTGGACAAAGCTGAGGGTAGGTTAGGCGATGTAACTGAAGAACGAATATCTTGTAGAAGTATTAATATTTTTGGACCCGACTTGCATCTGAGGAAAGTATGTCTAAGTACGTAGCCCACAACGCATGCCACAATGTGGGTGCTTTTAAAAGCCAATATGTGTAGAACTGTTTTTTGTGCGCCTACTTATATTTTTTTTATGTTTTCTCATAGTTGAGCAGTTTTTCTAAAACCATTCTTCTTGGTGTACATTCTGCATCTTGGTCATTGTTTAATTTTGTTTACGACGGCTTCTGTTAACTACAATGATACTTTCGCCTTCTTTTGCGCTAAAGCCTGTGTAACGATTCATCAGCGGGGTTTTTTACATCTTTTGTCGCAAATGTTTACGAGCTAGGGCAAAACTGAGATACCTTTTGGCGCCGGACTGAATCCCAAACAAACATAACTCGCATGTATTAACGTTTGCCAGAGACATCAACTACTCATATTATGCTAGGGACATGCTTGTTAACGTGTTTATAACTCCAAATAATAAACGTAATTTATAATTCTATCCATATGCTCTGTTACGTGTTATGACAGCTTTCGAAATTTTGCGGATGTATCTACTTGGATAGCTAATCATCAGCATTTTTACATTTTTTTAGAATGTTTAGCGTTTTTGCTTTCATTGTGGCAACGTTGTCCGTTATGCAGATAAAAAGTGCCAGCATCACCAGATGAATAATCCGATCACATTTGTAGCATCACGCGGGAAGATCTACGAAATTGTTGGCAAAAAAATGTGTTGTGCATATGAGTTGATATTAACTTAAGGCTTTTTTAAATGTGTGGTTTTAGTAGGCCTCGTGCAGAGACGCAGTTATGCGAACGCAGCCAACGACGCTCTTTTAAAATAACGCTTGTCTACCTGACGCAAAATTCTCTTTACCCATAATTTTTGACATTAACTTGTGATGGCTTTTTAAGCTGTGTGAGTACCACAAAGTAGAATGCCGTTTTTGACTGAGCATGCCTATACTGAACTGGGCCTATAATAGTGTTATTTTGATTAATTTATACTAGTGTTCACCCTAGTTTAATAATTAATTAATGTGCTTTACGTAAAAATAGCTGAGGTGTCCGAAAGAAACTTTAATGAATTCGTTTTTTAACACTGTTCTGTGCCGTTTTCTCCACCCAGTTTTAAAAATATATAGTGTTTCCTCAACTTCCGCATCAGTTGACTTATTCTCTAGACACTTTGGCGCATACACGCAGGGATGACCATTAATGATATATTTTATTCCGCCGTTTTTTCCCTTAAATCAGACTTCGAAAGCGCTGCTGCTCTGACACAGCAACCGACTGGCTCTTTACAATTTGACCGACATAACAACCGCCTTCATTCGATAAAGCATGTTTTCTCTACAAAGTCGGATATAATAAGGTCATCACTGAAGGAGTCCACAGAACGATAAGTGAATAATATCTGCCAACTATCGACTCTCACCCATAGTACCTTTGAAAATGACGCCTGGTCGCACGTTCAGTAGGACTGATTTAAGTGGCCCCATTGATGTTATATGGCTTTTTACTGGACATTTCACGTGAGCTACACATTATTTACTAAAAGACATTGTGCATTTTATTAGTATAATACAAGATGCATATATAAAGGAACTATCACAGTTACTGTCCCAATAATGACAGAGGCCTCTTAATTGGAATCGATCTGATGCTTAACTAACTCACTGGCCATTGACGACGGCTACCGCTGACTTAACAACCATGTAGACGAATTACTTAGAGCTGTCTATCAAAAATGCAACTGGCAGTTCTGGAACATGCTGCAAAGTGCTTGAAAACAAGGATAAATTATGTTCTCACTAACTACCGCATTTTGCGGTGTTAAGCCTAATAGACGGCGTAACATGATTTAGTGCCGTTGATTTTTGAGAACCTTATGAATTTAAATATATTTTTACAGAGTACATGCACAAACAGTAGGTGGGTTTACTCATTAAACGTCGACCTAAATTCCGGAATGCGTTTTCCATCCTATAAGATTAGCCAAGTAGGGTTGTTAAACTAGTTATCATGCAACATACTTAATTAACTTGCATACGAAAAAGTTAAAGGTCTTGCTAGAACAGCCGGATGATTAAAAATCGACGGGGATTTGTCATTTGCGACGCCAACTTGGTCTGAGGAACGACGACCTTCCCACAAAACTTAGGCGCTGTCCAGATTACTGTTGCTGCGCGTACGTGCATTGACAAATCTATATTTCTATTTGCAAAGTGTTTAAGGTCGGCGGGAATACACCTTGAGTGCTCTGTTCGACCTATTAAAATCCTTCGTTTTTTAGTTTAATTAAAAAGGTTTCCTTTAACATAATACATTTGTGAGTGCAGGCGTTGCAGACGCCAATTCTTAAGACTGATTTTAAACGTAAAGCTGCGAATAATTATCGTAAACAGGTGTTTATGTATAAAAGCTAGGAGGGCCGTTCGAAAAGACTTAAACACTGCTACCGTATTAGATATGACGTTGAGTTTGGCCCACACAATAACATATGGTCCATATCCTATAAGGGAAGCAAATCAATGAAGCGGACCACGACTTCGAGTGCCTTTGATGTAGCAACCTATTATTATTAAAAAAGTGTAGCACATAATCCTGCGCTAAACGTAATTGCACAAGCCTTTTCATTGATATAATATACTTTCACAAAATACCTTAGTTTCCCTTTTTAATGAATTTCTGAATAGCACAGACTGTTATTATCCTATTATCATTTTTTGCCATAAGCAAACTCTTGTAACGAAACTTCTCATAAGCGCTTTGGAAGTTTAAACTGTAGAAGAGCTTCACTCGAAACTGGCTCACGTTAGACCACAAGTCTTAAAAACGCATTCCCCAACAATAAACCGCAATGCGAGCAGGTTAGCACGATTTTGCAGACACTCGCTTGAGGTATAACTGGCTTACGACGACGGCTAAGCAGCTAGAAATAGTCATTTCAGTCTACCTCGTCTTTGGCGTTAGTGCTGTGCGGCCGCTGGTTGGGCTCAAGAGAAAGCCCCAAGGCATAACCTGACGAGTGAGTTCCATAACACGATCGGTGACCGTCGGCTACCACTCTTTTATCAGTCGTGCAAGCATATTTTGTATGTCTCACATTTACAACTGGAATTTTGTCCTTGTTTAATTTTATTTACATCGCGTTCATTAACTCTAACGTAACGCTCTTTTTCCATTGCAACAAAGCATATTGCGAAAGCGAAATCTGGTCTACAGTATTTTCCAAAGAGCAAGAAACATTTGCTCTAGTTAAACTGTTATATCCCCCAGTATGATGCCGCCAGTTCTGTGCGGAATAAAAGACAGACGGGAAACCCGAGAACAGCTTTACTGCGTCAGTCACCCTGTGTACATCAACTCTTAATCCTTTCGTCCATGGCTTCGTATTTAAGGGTTCAGCCCTTGTCTGGTTTGCGTGTTCCTATTGGTTCACTCCTGAGCGCCCGCATGGGCAGGCCCTCGCGTGTTGCTGACCCCTGGAGGTCGCGCGTGACTCGGTGGCGTGCCAATATATGGCTCGCATGCGGGCTTCCTAGGCGAGGTTGTCCTGCCGGTTTGCGGTTCTTTATCAGGCGTGACCTCCGGACGACAGGAACGGTACGTCATTTTCTGGGCCGTCCTAACAGAAACCATGAATGAAGAACTTTCTTGCCTCAAAACAGCCCTGCTTGAACATGGATATCCAACATGGTTCATCGAAAAGAACGGTAACGTTTTACGGCCAAAAGTGACGGAGCAATCAGTTCCGAAGAAGCCCGTTGTAATATCCTTAGGCTTTAAGGTTTACAACATCGCAAATACCATAAAACGGCGATTGATGTGCGCCATTGAAAGAACATACAACTCAGCTGAACTCATATTCCGCAGCCCCACTAAGGCTATCCAAGTTCCGCGGACAAAGGATGCCTTACCACTGCACGCCACGTCAAACCTTGTTTATAATTTCACATGCACTTGTCGATACAAGTACATTGGGAGAACGCAAAGGCAATTGGCAGCCAGGTTATTTGAGTACCTGCCTAAATGGCTTCCAAAGCAGGATAATAAAATTTCACGGTCTCCTTTCACAAAGCGGTCATCCGGTTGACCCTTAAATTATCTTTTTGAGTATTCGTTCGAGCATGAACAACTCGGATACCGCGTTACTTGGAGGCAACCTACATACGGCGGGAGAAACCCGATCTATGCATATTGTTAGACAACGTGGTCCACCTCAGCTTGCCCTGGTAAACCTGAGTCCTTTTCAGTTGCGCGACCCCTCGGCGTGTTACCGTTCGCGGTTTCTTTCCTTTGTTGCGTTTTCAAGTTGCTATTCTATTCGTCAGTCCGCGTGAAGTATACGATGATCTTGCAGCTTTATATTAATTTCGCCTGCGGCGGTTCAAATTTCTTTATCTTTTTAATTGTTATCAGTGTTATGCGACAGCAGGCTGCAGTTGATAGGCCGTCGCGAAATTTTTTGATTCCCATAATGTTTGCTGGCTATGCTTGATTCAAATTCAAAAACAAAATGTATGTAACAAGTCAGTGGCGGCATAACTCTCACCTCTGGTTTCAATTCCTCGTGAGACGGATTTAAATGAACTCCTGCTATTTAACATTCAACAGGGCCAGTGATCACGCTCTGTCACATGTTTTGACGGTTTTCTTGACGATACGTACTACCCGGCATGTTTTGGATGCACTTACTTGCGTGGTTTATGACGAGTTTGGCCACACTCTTTCGGAAAGTCCGTAGTCCTTTCCCTCAGTGAGGAAATCCGGACAATGGTGCAGGCAAGGTAATAATCTGAATTTAAACGCACAACCATTACAACGCCAGGGTTTTAATGTCCGGAATTGTTTCATGCCAAAGCGCACAGTTAGCCACTGACCTGCTGGTAAAAGAAAATGGTTGCAGGCGCAAAGTATCGACGTAGACGTTCCGCTATAGTAGGCTTTACGCAAAACCTATCTAATCCCACGCGCTGATCATTAAAGTCGGAGTTCAATGACTCGCGTTTGTTTTACTCGTTATTTTTCGTAAATAAAAAAGTAACTTTTGTTGATTGCGTCAATTTGTCACTACTTTTGAAAGGAATTTGGAGCTAGGCAAAATTGTTGTTATATGGGGGCCAGAGTTTAGGATGTAGTTTCTATACTGTATCTACCTATCACTTATGTTCTTTTGATATATTTATGCTTGGCCGCGCTCCATCTTATTAGATTGTCAGTTTTATTGGCGTAAGGATCCCTCTGTAACGCCTTTTGATAGCATCAGTAATAAAGTGTCCATAATGTTTTAAAACTGGCGTATCAGCCGAATTGATATAAAAACGTTTCGGCGCGCACGCAGCAATTTTCATCAATAGCATGATGTAACCATTAATTATTTTTCTTAATTCAATTTTTTTTAATTTTAACCCTGCGACGCTAGTTTTTTGCAATCACAGAAGTGTTCTTTGCATTGGCGCGGACGTAAAACGGTGATCTTTAGACAGTAGATTGTGATCTTCCTTCCGAATTCCGGTCTTACTCCAGGATAAAGCCACTACCGGCAAAATGCGCAAAATGATACGTTACAATTTCTATCAACTGTCAGCTGCCGCCTATGGCACTCGTGAATGTGATGACGAGGAAAGGCACGGATGGTTACCGTAAATGACCTTAAACACCTTCCAATCGACCGGTATGCATTAATTGCATTAGGCTTAACAAACCAATTTGCTCGCTTTATTACAGCGATGCAAAATACGCAGACGGAAGTACCAATATATATAAGCCCCATGAATGGCGATCACCATGAATCAGAACCGATTTGATCCTTTTACTTACTCAGTGATCAATCATTGCACCCATTGATGACTGCTTAGTTTTGTAAACATACTCACTAAAAGAGAATCAATCGGCAGATCTTTCTTATCGGCTCCTAACGCCCATTCAGGACGGATTTAATAAGGACAGTTGATCTTCTATTCAACATGGTGCTGAGGGTAGTCTGCAATGACGTCAGACAGCTTCCCAAATTTTAACTCGCCTTATTATTATGACCTAAAGCGTATAGGCGAAAGACCAACATGTGTGATTCCCCAGAGCGGTGACTGTAATGTAATCGGAACCGGCCTGATGATTTTATTCATTTACTCACTGCACGAGAACAGCAGAAGAATTGACCGTTGGCGGATATCAGACATCGCCACCTCCTTTGACCAAGAAATGTTTTTGCATCCGTGACATTGAAAAAACCCGATGCAGATGGATTATAGTGTAAACTATATATACTTCCAATTAGTGCACAAAACCCGTCCCGTGCCTATTTCGTGCCGCGTTTCTAATATATTTTCCCAATTACCTTTGAAATGAAGTGAGTAACTAAGAACATATGCGTAAGGCGAGTAAATAAATGTTAAAGTTGGTACGCGCACAATAGGAAAAAAACACTTTTCTATTATAACAGTAATTTTAAGAGGATTTAGGCAGAGGTGTACCATCTTGAGGTACAACATGCTTGAGTCTAGCAGAAAGTTTTTATTTATTTTTGATCCATAATATGATGAAAATATCTCAAAGTATCAAGATCGTCTACGAAAAAATCGATCGTTCCTTTCATCCTTTGTTATTAGGCTTCACTCGAATCTGAAAACACATTTTAAACATGGGTTCAGGCAACTCAGTGAACACAAACGTCTTGACTGTCAAAAACATGCGCACTTTCAAAAGCTGGTAAAATCATAATCATTAGTAATTTTTCATGGAACTACTACTGATCCAACAGTGTGGTACAAATTTTAAGAGGTGTAAACGATTGAGCAATAAAGCTTTTTTTAATTTGGCAGACTTGTATCCAACTTCGTCAATAGAGTCCTCTAGCAGACATTTGACAAACGTTTGTGCGGTTCGATATTAATCATTAGTTGGACCAAGGTATTATGTTATGCCTTTCCGTATGAACCACAATTTCAAAATGTCTATCAAATATTGAGAACAATGAGTGTTTCCCAACATCTGTTAAACTGAGCAGGAAAGCAAAGTTAACCGTCCTTCAGGAAATGAAACACCAAATAATTGACGTATTTAAGAAATATTTTTACCCACTTTGGACAGCTAAAATTCCGATTTGAATTTTATGACCGGATAGGTATTTTTCCCACACGATCTCCACCAATTCTGGCCGCTCTATTTATTTTAATGAAGCTCGACTGCATTCGATATTACGAGAATATTAATAAGTTTTTGAACACAAGTCATAAAGGTGTTCTAAAATATGTTTTTCCGGAAAATTCCCATATTCTTGAATACATTTAATATCTCCGTCTATTATCTGAGTCGTTCAAAATCATGTAAAGGTGTGGTTAGTGTCGCAAGGTTTTCGGCTATGATTGCACGCTCAAATCTACAGTGGCATCTTACAAATTATTTTGCTATTTCTCTCCCCCAATTCTTTTTTCGTTCCGGCCGCTCTGTTCATTTGGGGAAAACGCTGCCAATTATGCTATGCTAGGCTCGTTTGGAGGTTCTAAATCAATAGAATATTATGGTTTAAAATGTGGGTTTGATGCTTCAGAAATATTTTGTTTTAGGAATTGGTTCATATAGGTTTCCTGTGAGTACAGGCGGTTTTTTTGGAATTTTGACGTTTGCCCAGGCTCTTTGGATTCGATTTCGTGGGCTTTGCAGGCCCAACCTACAGTAACAATGCACACAAAGTCGTTGGAAGCCGCTCCACTGGTGTGCGAATTAGGCGGACGCAAATGAGGTTTGAGGGACGCAAACTATACAAGAAGCTTTGCGGACGAACTTAATAATCTCCCTTCATCAGATGCTCTAAATGAAATTGGTGTTTTCGATCGTTTACAATAACCCGAATCTTCCAGGAACTTTAATGCTTGGCAGTCGTTACTTCCGTTTAGGAATTAATAGTTTAGAAAAAATGCCTGCAGATATAACCAGGATTTAATAATGATGTCTAAACAGGATTGACATGCATGTGTGTGCCGTCCTGTTCTCAGAATTTCATTCCATGGACAAAACCGGCTTTCCCTTGTACAATTTCATGCAAAGTAACCAACGATGGAAGACGCTCTTCCTGATCACGTAATGGGCAGCTTTATGTGGGCTTTGCGTGCTAACATACTGAAAGAAACCATCGGCGATCTCATAACTAATCGCGGTAAATGTCTCGTTATTATTTAAAAGCTCAGCTTCGATTTTTGGAAATTTGTTGCCATTACTAGCGCATCCCAAACAGTAGATCATCAGAAATTGTGTTGCAAATATTTACAATCATCATCCTTTTCTTATAATTACGAAATAACATAAGCGGATCTTTTCGTTTATACTGTTTTTAAAGTCAATCTACATATGCGGAGTGTCCTATCAATCGAAACAGTATAGTCAGTCAAGTGAGGGAAGTAATAGATAGTAAGTCCGGGTTTTACGCGGGCGTTTGATTAGTGGTCGGCAAACACTAAATGGAAAACGTTACTGGCAAAGGTGGGAGATATAATAAGAGTTAATTCTGGGTTTTTTGTTGTTGGTTGTTAATGATAACACGATCTCAGGTTCTAGGAAATTTGCTCTCAAAATATTGGTAATTGTTAAATCAACGTAACGTTCTTCACAGAAAATGCGTCTCTCACGTGAGCTCTCTCCACCGATTGTCCAGACAAACCTACGAAAACCCAAGCTTTTAGTTCTTGACATAAGAATGAGATGCAGTTTTTTAAGTTGTCTGGGACCAAAATGTGTCTTTTTCAAGCTGACATTTTTTAGGACTGACTACAAACGGCCTGCCAAAATTGCGATTTGAGTTTATTCTAAAACAACACACAGTTAAGAGACCTTCATAAGCAGACTTGATGACTCCATAAGTCGAGATGTGTTGTGCGTTGAAATATGAATTTAGTTTTTTTAGTCGTGCACTACTTAATTATTTTCAACAATTAGGCCACGTTAGACAGTCGTTGGCGTTTTACAAGGGTAATAACAAGCTGAACTTTTGATGCGTACGGGATTTATTTGTATAAATTAGATAGGCCAAGATTAAGCTTGTTAAAAAAGATTAGGCAAAAATGTCCCTCAGATAATTTGTCCTAGGGGGACCTTTCATTAAAGCCAAATTAAATTATGACATTTGGTTCCTATTCTTTGTCAAATTAAACCCTCCAACTAGATCTACTTTGCTTACACCAAAAACCCTAACAACGAATCTTGTAACTCTAGCCAGTGTTCCTTTTGTACGACCGTCAACATTTATTTCCATGTTTGAAGACCTTCATTTAAATCCCGTAATTAATTTTTTGTTTAAAACATGACAAACTTAGGCAAGTTGGGCGAGTGATGTCGGTGACGACCTAGGCAAATTCGATGACGTATAATGCAGCACTTTATTGCAAGAAATATTTATGTATAAAGAGATGGATATTTTTGTTTCTGAAAACGGCTTTTGACCATCGGGACAATCTTCTTGATCCGTGAGTTTATAAAAAAATCCATCAGGAGTAATAATTAATAAAAGTCATTTTTGGTGAAGGGGGACGCCCGTAACTTAAATCTTTTGACCAAGAGATAACGCGGAACCATTTACGTTGGTATTGGCGTCTGGTGTGCCGAATGGGATCTAATTTCACTACGACTATCACTTCTAAGATTTCATCGTTATAGCATGCCGATTATTTGCCGACCGTGGCTTTGGTACGGTCTAAAAACGTATTGCGTTTGAACTGCAGAATAAACTGCGAAATAACAAAATCTAACGTTTTGCTTTATTGTACGAAGAGAATTTACTGCCCATTCCAGTAGTTAGTGCGGCTTATTTAGGGCCGAATATAATGAGGAGTTGTTTTACCTTGAATTTCTACTCGACCGGAGGGGAAAACCGAAACAAACTTGTTGTCCCTCAAATTTTCATTTAGATTCCACGTGGAGAATAATGTTGGCATTCCATGTCCAGGCCAGGGCTGCATATCCTCCCTCCCTCAGAAGCAATGCTTCTGTTCGTCAGATCTACAGTGTCAATGATTAGGAGTTCGATGCATGCTGTGTCCTCCGTTGTCATAACTGTTGTCGCAAGATTGCTAATGGCCACCGTGTAACTGGGAAGTTTTTAATGCCCACAAAGTGTTCCGTCCCGTTTACGGTAAGCGCACGAACTTGTCACGTCAAAATGCCAACTGCTTGATTCTGCATGCGTTTCAGGTGAATAATTACTCTCGATCGTGGAAAAGTCTGCGACCCATGGGGAATGTGTACCATTCTGACTGGGGAGAGTTCATGGCGTAGTTTACGTTAAGATTTTCTGGCCAACCCGGAATCGACAGTGAATGCAGATTTTGCAAGATTCAGGCTTGTTTGACGTCAGAAATATTGATGTGGACCAGTGACTACGATACTACCTTTTGTAACACAAGGAAATGAATAAAATATGCGTACGTAATTTGACTATCGTTGCAAAACTGATATAAAAGAGATTACAAAGACCAAGTCGCAACACCATTGGTGGGTAAAAGGCGACATATATGAGATGCGTAAAGGTGGAGCAGCGTAACAACCGCATATAAGACGAATAAATGGAATGCAACAAGTTGCATTTTTGCAAAAAAATCAACAATAAACAACAAGATTGCTATCTAGGACACGCAGACTAATCGATGGAAATAACAACTTAGAAATGTAAAGAGAAAATAAAGGGAAATATGACATAGTGAGCGGTTGTGCGCACAATAGGACTGGGAATTACCAGAGCAGAGTAGGACTAATCACAGAACTGGTCCTACAGGAGTTGGAAAAGATTGCCTTCCTCCAACATGAACCGGTGTTTTGGCGACGTTACGTTGACGACACATTCGTCATCGTAAAGAAGGACATGCTGCAACATTTTCACAGCCTGCTCAACGCAGTCTTCCCGGATATAAAATTCACGAGTAAAGAAGAACAGGAGCAGCAGTTGCCCTTCCTGGATGTGCTAGTCAGACGAAACCTTAACGGTGAACTTGAAACGACGGTTTATAGGAAGGCAACGAACACCACACAGCTTCTCAGCTTTCACAGCAACCATCCGGTGGCTCACAAACGAAGCTGTGTGAAGACGCTCTTCAAACGGATCCAAACTCATTGCAGCAAACTGGAAGACAGAGCGCGTGAGGCCCGTTATCTCCGCGACCAGTTTGTGCAAAATGGCTATCCGAGGGCATTCATAAGTCGCTGCCTACGCGGTCGCCACCAGAGAACTCAAACATTAACGCCACCGACGATATGGCATGCTCTGCCATACATCAAGGGTGTTTCAGAAGCGAGCGAGCGCATTGCTGCGGAGCTAGGTGTTGGAATCGCACACCGCCCCAAAGCCACCATGCGCCACAGGGTCATGAAGATCAAAGACCGGTTAAAACCTGAAGAGCAATCTGGAGTAGTGTATCGCATTCCGTATCAAAATTGTCCTTGTAATTACACAGGACAGACTGGACGCATGCTCGGATCGCGCATACATGAACATAAGCTGGCTGTGCGGCGAGGCGACGCATTGTCACAAGTGGCCGCCCACACCTACGAAATGGGTCACGAGTTTGACTTCGCTGCCACCAAAATAGTCGCCCACGCCGGAAACAAAACAGGCCGAGAATTGATTGAAGCCTGAGCCTCGGATGAGAACTCGGTCAATCGATTTATCGATCTGGCGCCGGCGTACAGAGCCCTTCGTAGTCACCTCCAGTCGTGCGACGTCGGTCGATGATTGGGTCTACGTGCCTTATAACTGCCGCTTGTCCTGTTTCTGCCACTACCTCTGACGATGGACTCCTGTACGAGTCTGAAAGCTCAGGATAATAAACGAATTGTTCCGGTGCTCGACTCTTCTTCTTCTTCAAATATACACCTGGAACTCGAAATTTCGCCTTCACATTGTCTGGCTGTTTGCATAGATCAGTCCACTCCATTCACACATAGGCTGTTTCCAAGTAGCGCATTGCCCGAGACGTTCGTGCCCGCAAAAGTAGTTTGAAGGCCATTTTGGCGTCAACAGACTGATTACGACCAAGAAGGCGCTTTGTGATAACAGCACGATGAATACAGTTTCCTGCTTTAAAGGCAGTTCAGACAAATGTCGACATTTAACCTGCGCTGAGTGTTTAAGAGCAATGTAACATAAGAGGTATAGGCGGTGGTGTGAGCTGGGACATCAAGAATGCAAAACGTCTACCTGAATTCAGTTAGTCAAGTAGGTCGGACTTAATATTCCGCCACCTAACGAATACCTGATGATTGAGGAGTGAATAATTGCGTTTCCTCGGCTGGGACTTTATTTCGCCAGCTGGCATTACGTCCGAAATTAAATAAAAAGTCATTTGCACAACCCGAGCTGCTGCGCGTCGACAAAACAAGCTTACTTTTGTACAGCCTAAAATGCAAGAGTGGTCTAGCACATATCACCTAAATACAGTCTTACAGCTTGAACCGTAGACTAAGTCTAGTAAAGCTTTTTACTGGACATATTCACTGCACCTATCTCCCCATGTCTGCGTTTATGATGTACTGTATTTTTACAGTTTCGGCCGGTTGATGAGCAAGCGATTTATGCTGTACCGTTTGTTAAAATTGAGAAATTTAGTACCAATAAATTCGGGACTGGCCGTATATTTCTATGCCATCGGGTAACAGAGCTTGCAACTGAACGTGAGAAAAGTCGAACGACTGCCTTTTCATGAGCAAAAACAAAAATTATGCTGATAAAACACGTCATTCAATTACAGTTTCCTGACAACTAATTAACAAGCTCTCCAGTTCATAAAAGGTATCCAGACTATCGTCAACTAAGCTCTGCCAAATAGAGTTCGTAAGACAAACATCAAATTCTCTCCACCGAACTCGCACAAATTGTCTCATTTTAGTCCAGACGGTTGACTTTATGGGAAATGCTGAGAAATGAATATTGCTGATGTACCAGCGAACATATTGAATGGGTCTTTTCCCTATTAAGCAGATATGCATTCCGCAGATTCGGAGGTGTCGGTCAATCGAGACTTCGAGTAGTTTGTCAAGTCCGTCAAGCATAAATTATGCACGAGTAAGCGAAGAGGAACATAGATTTAATTAATTTATGTCATAGAAGATAAAGCGCACGCTTGTGCATTATAAATAATCATCTGAGGCAAGAGAAAAACGTTTTTCGAGGCGTGTTAACCTGGTAGGGGGCTGAACTACAACTGTTCATCCAGGTGCTACAAATAAGTGAGGTTGTGTGGAATTAAATAGCATTCTCCGTGAATAAGTTAATAACATATCTTCAGCATTGAACGGCCGTGTCCCTTTCTCGGTATATTTATTGATCTTTCAACAGAAATAAGAACTTGGTGACGGACAAAAAGTCCTCTTTTAACACTTCCGACACAATGCACCGCGAGGATGAATCTAATCATCAACAATACCACAGGATGTTGAGATGGACAGTATGCTTCACTCTGTGCACCCATGATTGTCAAAAATTCGAGAGTTGTTAGGATTTGCATATGAAATATTCTCTTTAGCTAACCGATTAAGCTGACATTAGCAAGCATAAAAAACAAGCAACGTCGCTTGTTAATAAAACATTAGCCAAAACAGGCTGTCTTATTTTTTAGAACCTACGTTCATTATGCAAGCCAGATGAAGGCTTACAGAAATGAAACGGCTGAAGGTTATCGTTTTCATCCGGAAAAGGTGTCTCAGTGCAGCTCTAAAGATTATAATGCCGTACTTAAAATTTGCTGTTTTGCCTTGAAATGATATGGAACCGTTTTAGTAGACAATGCAATCCTGTTCTATCAAAGAGTTAAAACATGTAAGTCAAAACGAAAGAAATAAAATAAAATGTCCCATTTGCTAGATGTGCTGACATTTAGACTAAATCAGGAGTAGATATTCGGGCCCATAGTCACACATAGTTTGAACTCTGTTTACTAAAATTGGGCTTTCTTGTGCACCCTTTGACTTCACCTCGCTTATATCTACATAAACTATGAAAGGCATAACATACAAACTTTCCACGCAGTTTTATAAATAAGAATATGAAGGGCTATCGACGGTCTTAGTTGCTTATTAATCGGACCCTTTTATCTCTCACGGAAGCACATCCCTCAAGAAAAAGGGACTGCATGTTTAAATCGTTCTCGCGGAGAATGAGCCTCCTATGCGTTACTGAGGTATACGCGCAAGTTTTCCATAATTTAATATCGCAAAATTTCGACTTGAAAATATTCCCTCTATTCGTAGGATTTGCTAACAGTTGTGGTCGGATTTGTCAACTAGGCGTATTAGTTGAAATGCAGTCAAAGAACGACCTCATGAAATTTAACCGAAATTCTGAAATGCGCTTTCGATTAGGAAGGATTACTTACGAAACGTTATAATGCGGATTATGCTGCGTCATAATCCTATAATAGATTGGATCCGGCGCGATGTCGCATTTATAATGCGCCTCTTTTTGGTCTCCTGTAGAAACCGTAGTTGGTCGAAAATGACCATATATTTAGCCAGCATTTTCATCCCGGCTTGGGATGATTTTATAATTTCAAATGTATTTTTAAAAAACCTGAACAAAAACATTTTCATTTTATTCGTTTGATAGTAAATCACGTCGAATTAATATACTATACTCGAAGAAGGCGTATAATGAGGGTTTTTAGAAGTTATAGTCATGAGATGTCATAAGACCGTGCAATATCTACTCATACGGCGTTGTATCTGCCCGTTTGCTGCCGTTCCTTATTAAATGTACAACAGGATCCTCATCCTTTGCAAAATTTTATGCAATCTAAATAATTTTGTTTTAAGGACATAGAAGAATATGTGATTTTCTTTACGCGGAGCTCATGCACCTTGTGGACTGACACCAATATGCGCTAATGCAACGGCAGTTCAGGCTACAAATTATTCGGGAATCAGAAAACCCTTTTAAAGCATAATTATACTTCTTTTCGAGTATAACATAGTTAGCCAATTTGGACTTCTATCTAACGAGTGAAATAAAGAATATTTTTGTCCAGTTTGTTATAAAATACGTTTGAGATATAAGACCGTCGAAAACCAGGGTGAAATGCATGCTTAGTAAGTATTTATTTTTGATTGAATACAGTTTCTACAGGAGATTAAACAAAGGTGCATTTTAAAGCCGACATCATGCCGGGTCCAAAATATTATAGGATTGTGCCACAGGACAGTCAGCATTACAACACTACCTAAGTAGCCTTTCCTCATCGAAAACGCGTTGCAGAATTTTGATCAAGATTTCACGAGATCGGTCAGTCACTATAGATGACGAAATACGACGGCTTGCTTATAAGTATTTGCTGACAGTACCGCATGAACAAAAACAAATTGTCTATAACATGGCATTAAGTAATCAGTACCTTAAGTGGATAGTTTTTAAAAAGCAAAAGAGCTTGTCAGAATAGCAGTGACAGAGCGATAACTACACAATGACAAACATAAATTCAAAAGCTTTGTCAAACTAGTCGACCTTGAATTTGTCGACGTTCTTCTGTCGTTGCTTTTTGACGCAGGCTCGGCGACCACGGGAACTGCTTGCATTATTTTTCATCATCGTGATGGAATCTGGTGAGCTTCGGCGATGGTCGTTAAGCCTGGTGTATTCTTCGTTGTCCGCCGGGGCGACTTCGTCATCGCGCAGTGTCTGATCGCTTTTCACAGATCCATTGCAGACATCTGCCCAGGTTTTGATTTGATGCAGTGATTCAGGCCGCTAGAAGCCGCGAGAAGATAATGGTGTCTATTTAGAGAGTCGGCATCTATACACCATGCCTCAAGTGTTGTTCACTTGCCTCGCTCTAAGATAATTGCTTCTTAAAGCCCAAACGCATGATAAGTTCTCCCAGTATGAATTGCAGACTGGGAGCTCGGCTCTTGTTTACGATTTGCCAAGTTACGCTCGTGTGGGATGACCTGCAATTTTCGTCCGCCTTCCCAGCGTAATTGTCGTTCCTGTTGTTGCACCATATTTGCTAGACAACTGATGAGATTTTGGATGAGGACAGCGCGTCCTTATGTTGCATCAAATTGCACCATACTGCTGCATGGGGCCAATTAACTATGCTTACTTTGACGGACTGTCACAATCCAGAGGCCGCTCAGAGGTTTCTTCAATGCAGGAATCAGCTCTTATAAATTCGCACTGTTATTTACTTTTCCATCTTACGTGCGTCCACTGCCTATGCTGCACGACTGAGTGGTTACATTTAAGGGTCAGAAAAGGTATATGAAGTAAATTTGGCCGTCGCCTCCGTCGTTTGCACCAGAGATTTGGGTGCGTGAAGGCTATAAATGTAAAGTAAGATGACTCCGTGGAAGTCTTTGCGGTCCCTTAGTCTGTATGTCCATCATAAAGCAACTAGCAGTGGACGGTGTAAGTCCACTTCTAGCTAGAAGTAAAGAGGGGAGGTATGAGTTCATGAAGTCCAAAAATCTCCTTAAAATTCGAGGACAAATTACTTAAGGTTTGTATTTCTTTTTACGAGGAAACGCGTGAACAACCAAAAAACAGTCTCATGTGTTCCCTATGTAACGCTTATTGATAAGTTGGTCCTTCTACGAATAGAACACCTGGTGTTCAAAAACTGTCAAACACAATTTTGCGATTGATGTGCCGACGTAAATTGCGTAGAAGTGAGAAAAACCCTTAGTAAGCACGTTTTAGGCAAATAATGAATTTTTTGACCCGAATATCTACTTCATGATAGGAATCTAAACGAACAATCGGAGTATCTTCCTTAACGTCCTTGTGCGTCGGTATGCAAGTCACTAACTGCAAACTACAGTATCGAAAAACCACAAACCCAGATTAGATACGATAATTTAACAGCTATCAGTCAAAGTTTTACAAACGTCGTAGTGTCTGCACCCCCTTCTAATGATTTCGAACAATTTGCAGTGCGCCGATCGACCAGACATCCGTTTGCTCGTAGTGTCTCCATAGCCAAATTCTAAACCGATGAAATATTGCAACACCCCTGCAACGCATATGTGATGTCCAGCCGACCACCCATTCTCCTTCGACGCGATGACGACGGCAGCCCTACTGTCTCCGTCTGAGTCGTGTGCGTAATGCCTAGCCGGCGGGAAACAGTCCAAATCCGCCAGTCGAGAACCAAATTTGGGGCACCATTCGCCTCTTTTTCTTCTTCGTCTTCTATTGGGGATGATGAACGGGATAATCTATCTGCACTTCGAATCTTCACTCATGTTGATGTATATATAATAAGATTCCTGAATATCAGACCTGAATTCGAAAATAGGCATCTTAAGAAGCGTTATCCGAGGGAAATAACTGAACTTTATTATGTCGTCGTCGCACGGGCAGTAAATATGCAAAACAGTTAACATTATAAATACGCCTGAAAATGTTGCCATTGCTTAGTCATTCCTTCGAGAAAGCTCTTGATTCGAATTAATATATCGTTAAGATGGGCCGTCGGCTTTTCAATTAATCCCTTATGTCGCTGTACACGGCGTCCAATTCGACGTGTCGGTTAATACACAAAATATTGGAGTGCATGTCCTTCAAACTTCCCAGCCCTTCTTAATTTGACAGGAAGCAATAATGCCAGATTTGACTTAGGCGAATTTTCGCGCAGTTTCTAGTGTATGCAAGACAACTTGACACAAGTATTCTCGCCTTTTTACTGCCAGCTGGTGTTCGCGTAGGCGTTCAGAAGCCTAGTTTCTTGTTTAATCACAGTATACTGCACTGTAAATGCCACAGGGACTTTCGGAGACGACTTATCTTTTATGGAAATAGCTAGCCCTATCCATAGGGGGCAGAAGTTGTCTTCGTCGCCTGGTCGTCAGTTTGTGTACCATTTGGATTTTGCGCCACCCCGGGTGTCTTCCAAAAAGGTCGGAATCTTTCTTAATGTACGGAAGAACTCACTCGTTTTCGGTTGGCCGCCTGAGCTGAACAACGTAGTTCCTTGATCTTTTAACGCAAGCAGTCTTATGCATCGATACACAAAATCTCTGGAGTATCTATTTCAGGAATACAGGCTAAAACAGACAGTTAGGTTCAACTTGGTAAAGACCGTCGTCAGAAGAGTGACTTTCTCTCGACCGAGTAAAATGTTAACATTACTCCGTTTGTAAGCGACGGGGTGGTTGCACTTGTAATGCGAAATAACTTTCCTAAAGGCTTCTTCTTGTAACCCAATAGATGAAATTTCTTGCCAGTCTTTCTCGCCTCTCGTATCTTTCATCTAACCGGTGAACGACGCCGATGTCTTGACTTATGCTTACAGCAGAACAAATTTAACACTCTTTTTTTGCACAGCGATCACGTTTTGCTGCCCTTTCTGCACAAAGTGCATTTAAGTTGGCTTTCAACTAGCGACAACAAACGACAGGAGCTCGATTACCATTATATGTGCATAAAAATATATTGATATGCGTAAAGACTCGAGGTGCACACATTGTATCGCGTTCATCATCTCCCGAAGAAAACCAAAGAAAGACGCCAAATTCATGCACCATATTGCATTTGAATTGACGTTTTGGAAACTTTCTCGTTATCAGCGTCAGAGGATATATCCATGTACCTCCGCTATTTATGTATAGATATATACAGTGCGTGACCGAGCTCATAAGATGGTGTCCGAAATTCTGAAATGCAAGTTCGATTAGGAAGGATTACTTAGGTGGATTAGTAATATTGATAAGCATACAGCATTACCCTAACGTATTTCGTACTTGTTATGAGGTCGGCTTTTAAATACACTGCTTTTCGACTTCCTGCAGAAACCGAACTCGTTAAAATCAGCTGCTGAAGTAGCACACATTTTTTCATATTGATTTTCGGTGGTCCGATAAATTCAACTACATTTTATAGAGAGCATACATAAAATATGCTTTCTTTCATTTTTTTTCTTAAAAAACGCAAATTGTCTCAATGTGTTTTGTCCGAAGAAAGTGTATATTCAGGTCTTGGAAGGAATCCCAATTACTGGATAATTTCGTGCCTTATGGGTCGTTGCATTGATGTTTAGCGATTTCAGTCCACAAATTGCATGCTTTCTGCCTAAGGAAGATAGCATATTCCTTTATGCCTTTAAAAAGACACCAGATAAATGTCATAAAATTTTGAAATGGATGCGGACTATTTTGTACAATTCATAAGGGGCACTGGTAAACGGACATGAACGATGTTGTATGTATGGCCATCGCACGGTCCTAAAACATCTCATAATTGGAAACTTTCTAAAACCTAATTATATATTTTCTTCGGATATGAAATGTAAAGACAATAGTGGTTTTCTAAGAAGAGAGTAAAAAAGCATATTATGTGCATGTTTTTCATAAAGTGTAGTTGAATTTATAGAACCATCAAACATCAATTTGAAAAATGAGTGCTACTTCAGCAGTCGTTTTTACCGAGTATGGTTTCTGCAGTAGGTCGAAAAGAAGTGCATTTAGAAGCCGACATCCTTGCAAATCCAAAGTACTATGGGATAATGTCGCTTGACGAGCAACATAACAACCCCACCTAAGTTATCCTTCATAATCGGACACGCATTTCAGAATTTCGGTCAACATTTTATGTGATCGGTCACTTTCCGCAGAGAATGCGGGTAGATTGATATAGTACTGTTTCATGCTTATTTTGCCTTTATCTAACAGCAACAATTCAGGGGCACACGCCAACTGGACAACTATAAATACACAATATGCGGCGTAGATAAAGTGTTCAGTACGTCTATACAATATGCAGAATTGTATGTGCGAGAAGTTTCGACATCCACATGCCTTTCAGTATTTAGCATTCTCCATAGAGGATGAAAAAGAAGAACAGGTAGAGAGGCCACCTCTGTAGCCACCTCGTCGTAGGGGAGTGTATATCCGATACTGGCAACCTTTTCTAAAGGTCTACACAAGTGTGTTTTTGGCTAGCGACTTCAGCGTTGTGCTGTCAGAAGACGTTGGTGCAGGCACTTTATCTTCCATGGATAACGCCGAAACCACATGGTACTCACAAAGGGACCCAATCCCCTGATGGCAGTGATGTGCACTCCGCGTGCTGCGCCTACAAGTATCGTCCATAACCTACATCATCCCTCCTGCAATCGCAATGCTCACAACTCGCTGACCTGGTATTGCGGGCGGCGTGGGGACATAGTGTGTCGGTAATCCATGAGGCACTTATAAACCCTGTCAACTTCTCAGTGTAATTCTCTATGTAATTGTATGGACCAAATGATGAGCTGCCGAAAATGTGCACTTTTTAAGCTGACTTCTCAGATGTTATTCATCGCATCCTAACACACGTGACGCACATCAAAATCGGGTGTTATCTAACGCACTCCGAATTTTAATTGTTCTTTTAATTACAGAAGCAAACCCGAACGAAAAGATGGAAACAGGTTTGGAGAACTTTTAATGTCCGCTTATCTGACAGACCCGATATAAGAAGTGAAGCGGTCGCCGGAACAGGATCTTTATACGCCTAAAGTTTCGGATCCTCGCTCTAGCCCATCATCAGAGACAATGACTAATACGGGTGGTTCGTGCACAGGAAGTTGCAGTATTTATAGGATGCAGTCGGTGGGTTATTGCATACCTGTGATAATTTACTGCTCTTCCCTTCATTGAGGATTTTTGCCCGCTGGTGCGCTAATTGCTTGATGGCCGGCATGCCAGTTGTTAACTGCCGAAACTTCTTCACGCGTGTTGGACGTTGGCGGAATGATTGCTCGGTCATCTGGCTCACCAGCCTGCGCACTCCCCGAGTGGTCAATTACTTTGGCCAGCCTATGCCTCAGCACGGAATATGAAGTGGGAATGTCTTTGCACTTGTTGATAGGCTGAGGTCCCGTAAACCATGACTCAGGCAACTCTCAGCTCACGCGATTATCCTCTCTCGCGAGAATTCCGGCCTAATCGAAGTTGAATGTGTGGCCGGGTCTCGTCGAAAGGTCCGCGACCTGAGAGTTGGCGTCATTTCTCCGTACCACTGCCGCGTGTTCGACAATTCGCATTTGGAGCAGTCTTCCAGTTTCTCCAATGGATTTATTTTGCCAGCAACTGCATCAGATCAGTTAAAAGATTCCAGATGTGGGTCTTTTGGTCTCATCACGTGACGCATAATGGTTGCCTCCGATGTGTGTTTGTGCAAGTAGGTTGAAAAGGTGACTTATGCCCTCGGAGACATTCTTGATGTACGTGATCGCTCGCCGGAGTTTGTGGTCGGTACGACTCTGTTGTTTGTCTCGTTTGTGCATGCACCGGTTTGCAAAGCTGCGCGATTAACCATTCTTTCTGAAAACTCTGTCGAAGATATTGGAATTCGGCAACCTTGTCCTTCGGTTGCCTGCAGTGCATCTCGACACGCCGATATGGCGTTGCGGTTCGAGTTCTGTATGTGCGTCGTGTTCGTCGCTTTTCTGAACACTTTGGCCTTAAGGCTACTACAATCTTTGCGACAGACGAGGACATCAAGGAGTGCTAGCTGGTTATTTTCTTTCTCCTTCATCGCAAATTGTATGTCCGGGAAGACGCTGTTGAGACGTTCTTTGAGCGTTAGCACCGGATCCCGTTCGATGACGACGAAGGTATCGGCCATATACCGAGCAAAGACTTTCGGTCTGCGGTGTTTGAAAACCAGCGACTCTAACTGTTTTAGGGCCGCCTCAGTCATGAGTCCTGAATTCGCGAAAACATTGATGTTACATTTATCTGATAGCAGATTTTTCCGTCAAACGTGATGTTCGCCCTGAAGTCGGGTTTCAGGAACTAAGGCCTTGGCAGGTTCGAGACGATTCTTTGTTTCATCGGCGGTATCGACTGCCCGATCCTGAGGGACTGAATTAAAGAGGACATGACATCTAGAGATACCATGAGAAAGAGACTGTGGCAAGAGACTTACTCCTTTAAGCTTCTCCATTAATTGTTTTGGCGAACTGACTTTAGTGTCCGCGTTTGCGGTCAGAAAATCGAGACGCCAAAACAGCTATTTTGCCAGTCCGAACGTTGGAGTGCCTTTGAGTGATACCAGAGCGGTGACGGACGCCTTCCTTCAGCACATTGGAGAGATCTTAGAACAGGTCCAAGGACGTTTCTTGGGCTCTCGCCATGCGTCGGTCGGTCGGTGTTATTGCATCTGAATAGTCCATGGTCAACAGCGTCGTCTTTATTTTGCTTCAGTGTTTTTACGGTGTCGGTTTCACATGCGAGCTAAAACTGGCAATCCTCTAGCAAGTTTATTGCCCTTCTGAATGTAGTCTATCCTGCCCAGTTTGGCAGTTGAACGCCATTTGTCGGTGGGCACGATGACGATGTCCTTGTCGGCCTTGTGTTATCTTAGCACATCGTGTTCGACCTTTGGGAGCATTTCGCCTGGATTATGGGTCATAAAGAGGGACGATATCTGGTGTCCGATAAGGTTCCACGTCTCCTATATTTCCGTCTGATTGATGACCGATTTCACTGCTGCAATCATGTTGACAGGTTCGGCATCATCTGTGTTTAATGCGGCTTCGAGCCATACCACCTACATGTGATCCTTCGTCAGTTCCTTTGAAGGCAGATTGTTTACCAATATGTTGTTTCTGGATGACGTTGAATCAGACAGTTTTTTGGAATTTGTGCTGCGTCGCGTGTTGCTATCTGTTTGCGGGGTCGTTCAGCCACCCTCTGCAGAACCAGGTTCGTGCCATTCTCGCCCATAAATTCGCAGCATCTAGCCTTCTCTTGGTCAATTCTCTGGCGCTATCCGCGAGACCTCGCGTGACAGTCTTGATCGAGCACACGAATTATATGCCTTCCGTACGGAGCCAGACGGCTCAGGAATCATTACGCCAGCAATTAGCAGCTTGCATGCCGACTATCAAGCAATTAGTGCACCAGTGGGCAACAATCCTCGATGAAGGGAAGAGCGGTTATTTACCACAGGTATGCAGTAACACAGCGACCGCATCCTATAAATACTGCAACTTCCTGCGCACGAATCACTGTCTCTGATGATGGGCTAGAGCGAGGATCCGAAACTTCAGGTGAATAAAGCTCTTGTTTCGGCGATCGCTTTTACTTTATATAAAATAGTTCCTGGAACTCGAATCGATGTTGAAAGTGTCTTTACGGATTACGTTTACGGATTAAGTGCTTTGGGCTTGATCAAGATCCCCACAGATATTCGTTCAGAAACTAGTAGTAGATACAAAGGGAGATTGCTGTCGAAGGCAGTGTGGAGACTGTAACGGACACTTCTGACCTACCAGCCGTCGTCAGACGACCTTGTCCATACCCATACTCGATCTCGCGTTCTGTAGTCATCGAGTTTCATCAAGTCTAACGCCTCATGCCTCGATGACGGTTTCTGAATTATTTGCGACACCTGCGTGGGCGCAGCGCGCATGCCTCATGCGTGAATTGTAGGGAGGTATACATGCGCAGCATCTGAGGACTCTCTCTTCCTTCACCCAGCTTGTTATGACAACAAGACGATGTCAGAACAACTGGAGGTGGCCACGACTACAGTCACCGACAGAACTAAACAATCCCCCTTCTGTCGTCACATACGACCTGCTCCCCGTCTTCATATATAAAGCTAAAATACGTTTGGTTCAGATATAGTGCATGTGCGAGTGGGTTAAAGACCCCAGTGTGAAGGAATCGTTAAAGTTTGACTCCCAACCCAGGCGAGGGTCCCCCTATTCCGTCAGTTAACAACCTCCCAAGGTACAACGCTTAGCGCGTCGCGATAGTTTCGGAGCGCGTTAAATTTATTGTTTTGATGAATGCGCTGACGTGGAGTGGGTCTGTATTCTCCGTGTTATGGAAAGCGAAAGGGGTGTGGAGTCTAGGCCATAGGCGAACAGAACACATGACCCTGCACGGAACAGAACACCAAGCCGACAGCTAGGTACAGGCGTGAAATTAGGCAGCCAATCAGCGTTGAGCACATGGGGTACCTTTGCTCACGCATGCAGTCCGATCAATGGCCGGTCAAGCAATCCAGATTTTTCCGCAAGAGTAATATCCTGCTCGCAATGGTCAGTCCGTGACCGATACGCCATAGACGGGAATGTTCTAGAAGTCCTTCATTGATAAGCGTACCACAGACCCTAATGTTTCAAAACGGTCAGCGCCCCAAATAAATAAGACATCCTTTGAGGAATTGAAGACGTGTTGGTTTGCCGGCTGTGTGAATAAAATGGCCGTTCCCTGGACAAGGTTTTCCTTCTTCTCCACCCATCGAGCCATAATGATCTTAGACACGGATGTCTGAACCTATGCCTACAACAGAAAAAGTGCAATGTCCCCTTGGTACTCTACGCACCTGGATCGCAGCCGTGCTTAAAGAAATGCAAAAAAGTTTCGCATCGCCTGACAGGAACAACTGGAAAGGGCACGACGACCGGATACCAGATTCCACAAACGATCTCATTGCTGATACCAATTCGTAAGCCTGCTGCAAAACTACGAACTATTATTTGAAGAAGATAATGCATAAATTAAGGAGAAAACAATGGAAATTTCGTTCTTGAATATCAGCCAGCGCGAACACGACCAACACGCAGATATTTCATTCGAGGATACAGTTAAGGATTTATGGTTTTTTATAAGTTTTCTTATACGCACTTACAAATAGTGAAATGAATGCTTCGACATACATTTACAGCCTCGGGTAGGCAATTCTGACATAATTAACCAAATGAATAATGCGTACCATCAAGCCGACCTCGAACTAGCCAGGGGTGAGCAGTTCCTCTTTTCCCTTTTAACAATGCCGGAGGATGATGAGGCACGCACGTGTTTGTTCGCCTACTTAGATTAGACAGTTGAGATGACTAGGGCTATCAAAGGAGTCCAACCAGATCAGGAATATCCCAAATCGCAGCAGGCTGATCGGTGACCCAAACACTTAACCTGTGCATGCGAGTGATACAACTGCGCGTAAGACGAGACTAAGACGTTGTTCCCCGCAAGAACCAAATACAGCTTGCGGTCAGCTTTTCCATAAGGTACTATAAAATGCGTCACAAATGTTCTTGGGTCGGTCACAAGGCGACACACTGTCGTGCCAAACAGTTTAACCCAAGAATGATATGTAGTGCAATCTCACAACACAATTAACAGCGCTCAACTGCGAACATGAAAGATTTCTTACGGTTGACATTAGCGTAGAACCAATTACACCACATGCCCACAGATACGATAATCTGCACAAAGGCGTTGAAGGCCCTTATGTTTTCGTAACTAAGACCAACTGCCTTCGGGGCTTTGGCATCGAACAGTACGCAAATGCATTCTCGGGGTGTCTTACAAGCTACTATAGTTTTCAAAGACAAAGCATACCTGTCGGACAATTACGTCTTGAAGTTTGATTATGATCACCTTGGCTACATTACTGCATTAGATGTGCTATCTCCTGACACGTTGATCGAAATCCTGAAATGCGTTTTCCAATGACTAGGGTTGTAACTAGGGTTGTTTAACTAGGGTTTTACCATTAATCACTGTGCAGCATAATCTCAAAATATTTCAGTTACTTCAGGATGACGGCATATTTCATAGAAAACATGCATAAATACATTCATAAATATCCATACATAAATATATATATATAACCGATTGGTTAGAAAATTACGTCTTCGTTACATTTTATGATTGAAGGAAGGGCATAACTTGGTTTTCAAAAGGTGCCTATTTATGAGCTCTTTATGGACGTGAAATGTCATTCATTAAACTTCGTGTTTCTGCATTTACTTATGTTGCTCCTAAGGTTTAAAATCAAATTTGCTACTAGAATTTATGAACCCGTATGCGGTCTTTTTCCTACACCAAGCGAAAATGTATGATTTTCCGTGCATGGAAAATATGAAGTTGGTAATTTGGATATCCAAAATGCAAGCGTAACGTTAGGTTGGATTCAAAATTAATTGGGGGTTGAAAAAGCTTTTTGAAGCCGTATTACACCCTTCCTTCAAGTATAAAATTAGCATAAGACGTATTTTCCTTCCACATGAGTAAGGCAATAAATTTTTATATGTATGTTTTCTATGAGATATATTTGAATTCATGTGGGCATCAAAAACCTGTGAGAAAAATTCATGCTACTTTAGTAATCATCTTGTGTAAGGTGCAGTTATTGCAGGCGGCCGAAAATAAGTTCATTTGAATGCCGGCCTCCTGAAGAAATTGAAATATCCTTGAATTATTCTGAATGCTGAAAAAATATAGTTCGTTTTTGAAGTTTTCCATTTGCAGAATAATTTTCGGCCAGATCGGCCCTTACGTTTCCACTTAGCGATTCAAGTCTACAGAGTTTATGCTTTCCTAATAAGAAAAATAATATATCCCTCTATGGAAGAGAATATGCGCATCCCAGGTTCTTGTTTAAAAGAAGGCGAAGGCACGATCACTGGGACAGTAAGTTTATTTGCCTGAGCTTTCGAACTCGAACTAGAGTTCATCATCAGAGGTTACTCGAGTGCAGCAAATTGTG